>JAVTVY010013354.1:0-51117 GCA_036873755.1 Hanleya hanleyi
TCTGAGTAGTAGTAACTAGCATAGATTTAGACTTTTGCATATTTACAACCATTTTGTTATCGTCACACCAATTACAGGCTTGACTGAAACCATCTGAGAATGCGTTACATATCTGTTGTACATATCCTCATGTAGAAACCGTACAATCGTCCGCAAAAAGAACACTATCACAGTTGTCAACATGCAAGTACATAAACCATTTATGTACAATGTGAACAACTTGTTGATACTGGAAGACTGCTAGATAATACGCCACTGTAGGAAACTACTAAAAAAGTTATTTACCTGATGGCTGTGCACAAACACACGTTGTAAGGAGGATGAAACTAATGGCGAATCTACTGTAGCATATTCGAGCCATTCCTGTTGTAACGTATGAGTAGATCGTGAATATATCAGAAGAAGCGAAAGGAAAAGTTTATATAAGCGAATTACCCAATTATCTTCCTATTCTCTTACAGAAGAAGAAATCAGTATTCACATGTTAGATGTGAAGTTCACACCAACTTCATCAAAAAAAAGAAGTGCAGAAGTGTATACAATTTGTCTTAATTCTGGAAAATTTGAAGCCATTTTCTAGACACCGTTTCTGAATTCTATTCAGACAAAGTTGTAATGTTCTCTCAATGTCGTGTATACTTTTTCCACTGCACGAAATGTTGAAATCGACTATAAAGAGTGAACCATCAATTGAATTCAAAACTTCCGCCAAGCTGTTGACCTTGATACTAAACAGAGTAGTAGACAAAATACTGCCCTGTGGGACACCTTGATCTTGGTCGAAATGATCAGACATGGTTGTCCCCAACCGAACTTGGAATTGTCTATCATTCAAAAAGTTGGATATGAAAATGGGTAACCGGCCCTTTAATCCCATAGTGTGAAGGTCTTTTAGAATCCCGTATTTCCATGTAGTATCATAGGCTTTTTCCACATAAAAAAGGGTCAATGGAACTTCTATTTTTACGGAAACCAGCTTGAATATCAGTAAGTTTCTTTTCAGTTTCTAGGTACCAAACAAGGCGATCATGTATCATGCGTTCCATTGTTTCACAAACACAGCTAGTCAGTGAAATCGGACGATAATTACCAGGGTCTGTATGCTTACGGCCTGGCTTTGGTACTGGTATAACGATGACATTGTGCTATGACGGTGGGAAGTCTTCTCTTGCCCAAAGTCTGTTGAATATGCGTAATAGAATTTCTAGAGAAGATTCGGGTAGATGTGTCAATAGTTGATAATGGATATTATCAGAGCCTGCAGCAGAATCGTTAGCTTCCGAGAGAGAAAGCCTCAATTTTAAACATAGCGTTATAGCCTTCATGGTTACCGGAGGGGAATTTAATTTAAATTTTCTCTTCTATTTTCTAGAAACTTTGAAATTTAGGTACATAATTATCTGACGAAGAGTTTTTGGCGATTGCTTCGCCTAGATTATTTGCAATCTCTACTCTGTCAGTTAACACCTGATTTCCATCGTTGAGATGATGAACATTAGACTTGGAGCTTTAACCTTTTATTCTTTGGATCATATTCCAAACTTTTGTTATAGGAATATGTGTATTGATCTTAGAAACATAATTTTTCCAAGAATCACGTTTGTTTTGTTTCATGGTTCTATGAGCTTTAGATATAGTTACTCTGAGATCTTTCAAATTTTCAGAATTTGAATGTCGGCGGAAACACCATTCAGCTTTCTTCTTACGTTTCCTTGCTGGTTTGTGCTTTTATCTTGTGCCATTCGTAACATTTGTCACCTTCCAGGATTTTGAAGCTGTTTAAATCTATAGTATGCATGTTGTTCAAATGGCTACGGAGGGGCTTTCCCCATGCAACATGTTCATATTTCTATGAGTTTTATGTATTCAGAGATATTATCCTGATCAACACTTGAAAGGTATGCACGCCATGACTATTGACAACCATGGTAAATATGTGCAGACCGAAGAAAAAAAGTATAGTATACAGACATTGTCCAACACGTTTCATCAGAGAGTGGTGTATTTGTATACTTCCATTTTCTGCGCCGGGGTTCAGTAGAGTGCACCATGTCAACAAGCAGAATATCATAATGTGCAAAGCAGATTCTTGATAAGATTATGAAAAAAATGGACAAAAGAATCAAAGCAAGTAGGGAAAGTATGTCAACATACGAATTATATCACGGAATAACAAGGGTATTCCCCATCAAATTCCCACTACTTCCCTGTGATGCTTAAATGGGTGAATGATACACTGTAATAAGAGATAATGTGTCAGTTTCATTTTGCAAAATTAATATTAATATTATTTTATGAGAAGACTTTCTTGGTGAAGAAAAATATGTTAATTGCTGGATGGTGGATGCCCGTGTGGAATTTGCACATGTGACCCGCTGAGTATGTACAGAATCGCCATAAGCGATGTAAGCCCGATAATAGCATTCGTTAGATTCGACATTCAATATTCAGCAATCGTTCATAAAACAATATCCGCGTCAGTAATCGAAAGGCCTAATTCCATTAATTAAAATAATAAAAACATAGGTTGGTGTCCTACAAGACAAAACGGGCAACAGTTGTCAATGATGTCAGTGAGACAGTTTTCAGTGTTACTGTGATTTCTTCCAGGCTTGTAACAGCAGAAGTGCCCTGGGCTGCCTATAAAACCTATACCAACTCAAATGATATCAGAAATGAAAGCACGCACATGAGCCGTAAGTTTTAATATATCGTTTACTGTAATGACAACGATTAATGGTGTTGACGAACACCAATGCAGGGAGTTGGAGACATACTGTATTGGTTGAAATTGAACACCATTTATCGGTGTTGAGATCAACACCTTTTTTTTGTTGATCCGCATCATTTTTTCTGGCTATGTATTTCTGGCAGGATGTTTCCGTGTGAGATTCCAACCCGTCAACCTTAGAGTGTGTTGAGGAAGCTGGGGTGGTCATCTGTCTACATCGCTTGCATTTACTGCTATAATCTGCAGGAACAAGGGTGTGTCATTCTGAAAGTTGGAGATAATAGTATATGAATATCAATTAACTTCCTAAATTGATCATTATACCGTTATGCATATAATCAACATTAGTTCAGCCCATCAGGACGCATTCTAAATCCCATCTCCGAGCCTCCTAGTTTGTGGAAACTGAGGTGGCCGTTTGGTTTGATTTCTGCCATCTCATTCTTCAATACGGTAGTTCTAGTGGTAGGACGAATTGAGTTTAATAATAACGTTGATGAAATGTTTCAAAAAACTTAAGACGTTGGCTTTCGATAGCAGTGTGAGACCTGTGTAATGTGTTACACAAATTGTACAACTTAATATTTAGGTGAAGGTGTTTCATTTCGAAACTCATACACAATCAACTGACTTGTCGATAAAGCATGCCTCAGCCTGACCGAGGAAATGAAACAGGTAGTCAGCTCATTGACCGGAGGGTTTTCACAAAATTGCGTTTCACATTGAAACGTTAAACATTAATCACGTGTTACAGTGTAATCTGTTTACTCTCGATTTCATTCATATGAATAGGAACATGGGGCTCTCCTATAAAGTCAACGCCGTCGTATTTTCGAAGACCGATATTCAAGTAAAAAACACCATCCCAATTCTGACAATTATAGTCCCTTCAAAGAGTCTGATCAACTTGGTATACACATTTCGCTGAAGGGTTCACTGATGCAGGACATCATTGTTGCAACAGAATTGCTCTCAACTACTGACACGTTTTAATATCTTAAATCACAATGAGATTAAACTTCACCCACATATAATTCAGGCTACTTTCAAGCAATATAAATGCGCACTTGTTGAAATTTAGACACAATATATTTGTGAGTTTGTAAAATTTTAGTCAACACAAAGTAACACACTCTATGGGCTATAGGTATTCGATGTATCTTGTTGACGTTAATAAGTCTAGTAAACATGCTTATAGAACACATGTACCGTTAATAACAAATCTAACCACGATCGAAAGTCTCATAGAAGCAGTTAACGTTACAATTCCGACTCTCTCCCTAAGTCTTAGTTGAGAAATCAAATGCAAAATGAAAAGCCGGAGAAAGATAACCCAAAATCCCCGCAAAATTCAAGTGCAGAGTTTGCCAGTCTGTTATAGAAAACGTCACCAAATGCTACCAAGATAGAAATTGGAGCGTAGATCCAATCGCCATATCTGTTACCGTAATCAGTTGTTTTTTATAGACAGTGAGCTCATGTGCAAAATTATCATTAATAACCGGTAGCTGTGGATATGAGTAAAAAATAAAGTGCGAGTTTCGATTTCACCACAGCGTCTCCATTCGTTGTTTATTCAAAATGGATTGAATGGGTCCACAATTTTAACCTCTTTTGTCGAATCTAGTTTTCATTGAGGTGACCCAGTCATTACTGAAATGTATCTGACCTGGAAGTGGGGCAGATTCCGTCCCCTCCGTGGTTACCTTTTTAAAAGTAGTTCTTCATATCATATAATTATTTCTTATCGATCATGCAGATTTCGGAGAAGAAAATTGCGTCAATAAAATATCGAATCAAGTTACTTTCGTCAGATTGGTCGTCGTGATTTGTTTTTTTTTTTCATTTTCTGGCTGAGCTTGATGCAAATTGGTTTAGCACCGTAACCAACCTCTCTCCTCCCACCGCCGGCGCCCCGGTTGTGATGCACACCAAATTGCCATGGTCAGAACATGGGTCAGATATGGTTAATGATCATATTTTGCTGTTCATCTGTATATTTGATTAATTGATGCTCGCAATATCTCACGAATTGTATCGTGACTTGCAGTTAACGATTTCTCATTGTCTTCAGGGGCGTAGTTTAATAGCCTGTTGCCCACCTAATTGTAGTCAGCCTATCGGTCCACGTTCTTGGGTTGAAGATCCCGATATCTTTGCCTCCAATTATGAGCAGTTAGCAGGAAGCTGCAGGTTACCCTGAACTAAATATCCCCCAACCTGTCCCCAGAAGGGTTAAGTCCATATCACAACCTCGAGAATTAACTGAATTCTTGCCAGCAGGAAATGCCTACCTATAATTTAAAGCACGTCTATTTTTTATCGCCTACACGGAATGAAACCACATGGCTGACCAGCAAATATCGGAGAAAAATAAATTCTCATGAGCACGACCATCTTTAGACAAGTTTGCACAGAATACTAAAAGAACTGGGAGAAATATCAACAGAACGTTGAAAATAGAGATTCGAGTTTAGTGACATTTTAAAGATATCAAATATAAATTTATCTCCAGTTTCCCAACTACAATGTACCAGGCCGGTCTCGATTTTCTAAACATTTCGGAGCCAGATCATGCTTATATTCTAATATCTCGGTTGCACACAGCCATCTTTGATATAACAGTCCGTTATACATACAGGAAGAGCTGGTAAAGAAAAAGTAATATTTTTTTGCACCTGCAGGAAGCGCATCATCTTATACAGTACTGTCAAATCCAGCTCCAAAGATTAATGATGACGGAGATTCCTGCAGGTGGTCCCATAAATAAGATACTGTTAAGTTTTTCAACTACTTTTAATATGTTTTTCTAATTCATAGAATTCAAGTTTCAAGGAGAATTCTAAGACAGTTGCTCTTCCTCGCTACCGGCAAACACCTTGTCTGTCAAATTCAGCTGGCTTGACTTACTGTCGATCAGCTGTAGATCAGACATTGAACAATGTGAGAAGATTTTGTCGTCCTTCTTCAAAGTACACGAGGACAGAACTACATGTGCGACCTCTTAAACTTTAATAACCCTGTTGGCAAATATACTAGCTGGTCTGTGAAGGGTCGGTAACCGAGTTAACACAACTGTCATGATATAACAATACGGCTCCGAAAAATACCGAACATCCGTATATTCACTCTTTCTAGGAAAATCTTATAGCATTAAAGTGAAACCTGTGTATATCGACCATGCTTGGGACTAGATCATACTGTCGGTTTTAACAGGGTTCTGGTCAAGGTTCAAGTTACTTTGAATCTAAGTATTGGGACCATGAATAATGCCGCTTTTTAGAGGTTGGTTGGTTTATACAGGTATTCCCAGGTTTCATTCACATCTATTTCATGAAAACATACAAATTTAACACAATACTAAGTGTTTTTAATTGATCATAATTCACAAACCCAGTCCACTCGCGTGTGACACTGCATATATTGAAGCATGTGAAGCCTCGCCTATTCTGAAGTTTTTTTTCATGGTTTCTTATTATAAACCGCTTTCCATGACTCAATGCCTAAAACGCAACAACGTCGCGATGTTCGCTGCAACAAAGGAAATCGCGTTCTCTCCCAAGGTGTTTTGTATTACGCTCCATTTATCCTCTGTAGGAGTCTCGCCTTTTTTGCAGGATTCTTGCAGAAACCAAGAACTGTTCCATCTAACTGTTTTATTGATCGTGAAACGCGAACTTGAGAACATAAGAGTAAATTATAAATGGTAATGTCAAGAGCTACAGCGAGATGGTTTGGCGAAGGGGAAAACCTAATTTTTTTTTATACATTGGAAAAAGAAATTATCTCAATAAATCTTTAATCGGTCTAAGACAGTTCAAAAATGAAATCGGACATAAACCAACAAAATCCGTCAGATCTCTGTACAAAATGGAAAATATTGAAGACTTAATCTTGGATAACAAGCGTCAGATCTGGCATTCCTTATTCAGCCGTGGTCTATAAAATAATTTCTGTGTCAATAACGGCGCATTCTCTGTTATTGGTCGACCACATTATACTTTCAGAGGAATGCAAATAAGCCCTGGAATTGACGGGTTTATTTCAGCTGTATCGAAAGAGTGAGTGAATAAGATTTAACGTCGCTTTCAACAATATTTCAGTCATATAACGACGAACCAACTAAGCACCACCCAGCCAAATTCCGTTGCTGTTGCTTCAAAGAACAAATATTTGAAGCAACCTGGAACCAGACACCCGCCATCCACCCTACATAACACTGAGGACAGTACATTGGCACAATAGAGACAAGTGCAATCACAGTGCTAGACACTATATTATAAAGTTCCTGTTGCTTCTCAGCAAAGCTTATCGATGCAACAGCCCAACCACCCGTTTTAGCAACTTTACTGGAAAGAATTCCATCACTTTCCAATAAATAATATTAATTCAGCTTTCAAAAATGGTGAGATGTCAATCAATCAAGGATATGCATTTCAGAGGAACAATTGCTCCAATTTATATTGCTGAGCGAATTAAGAAAGTTCCACAAAATATATATCCAGGAAGACCAACTTGTTCTAGGCGGCACAGGTATATAGAAGACAACATTCCGTCAAGTGTGCGATATGATGGAGTACTTAGAAACTAAAAATCTGCCAGGTCTACTTCTCCTTATAGACATTGAAAAGGCGTTGGAGAATATCTAAAATCGCCATGTTTTTTTTTCAATTTCAGTCCCTCCATATTGCAACGAATATCATCTATTTTATAACAAATGAACGTCGTCAGTTACAAACTGTGACTGCCTGTCAGACTATTTTCTCCGTTGAAAGAGGCTGTAAGCGATGTTTTTATTATTTATCGCCTGTATCAAAATTCTGGCTTTTCAAATTAGAGAATAATATGGATATCACGGGCATATGTAATCAACGATGCTATTTTTAATTTAAAGGAATACGCCGAGGACACCTGTTTGCAATTAGATGGCTCAAATCAATCTCCAATCTCATCTGCCCCAGATGGCGATTTGAGGAGTACTTCAGCCCGAAATGGGAAGGAGGGGTATTTTCGTTATCCATGAGACTATAAAACAACAAAAACTTACAACATTATATCCTTGAGACAAGTTCTACCAGAAAATGTTAAATAAATTCCAAGATGTCTCTAGTGATGAAGTCACAGCGTGATACCATTTTCCCAGAATGCATTTCCCACTAGAAGTTTCGATTTTTTTATATTTATGCATTTTTTGAAGAAAAAAACATGCACGATAAATTAGTAAATAGTCAGCTGATGGTCCCAATATAATACTGACCCCTATACGATATCCTACAAAGCCAAGAAATGCCAGTTTCTTGATTTGTCTCCGTTTCAAAGCACGAGAGTAAAGTTTATTAGGCGTAGGGAGGTAGAATCAACGTTCCCCTACCAACCTACGCCAAATGGCGTTAAAAGCCAACACCAAATGGCGGTAAAGACCTGTTTGACTTAATCCTACCTCTCTCTGGTCTGACAATTAATTTGGCTAAATTGAAAGTAATCTGTTTAGGTACAAATTGCAAAGTCAGACAGAATTAGTGTGGCACAACTCATCCTTCAAACTTTTTGGAGATCACATTCAGAGGAGACATTTTAACATTGACCACAATAAACTTTAGCGGCAACCTATCAGAATATAAGAGGAAAGTTGCATCTTCCAGATAAACTGGATTGAACGCGAGCTTTCACAGGTAAGCCTGAACACAGGGGTGAGAGGTGAGATGGCAAAACCATTAGCTTTAGCTCTTTCAGAATTAAATCATCGTTTGCTCACTCATCACAATCATTTACTGATAAACTGAACAGAGTACTGTTTAATTTCATCTAGAGAATGGGAAAGGTGATGCATTTATTTACATTGTGTACACAATTACCATCCATGAAAATGATAGACATAGAGGAATTCTAAAACATCAGTTAGTGTACTCTACTTCAGAAGACTAGTAAAAAGTACGTCGACATATCATAATATACTGTAAAAACAGCTGGAATTAACATTTTGCTTAGCAGCTGTTTGGACTTGATAGTTTATCTAGCCCATTTTGACCAGATGGCCTAGATGCATGTGGGATGTTTTTGAAAACTTTAAAAAGCGAAACATTAGAACAAACCCTGTACGAAACAATCTGGCTGAGTGATAATATTTGGATTGGTAAGTCTTTTTGTTTTTATAAAATCTGGCATACGGTTGGAATAAGCTATATGAATGACCGTGTACTACACTCACGTATGGATATTTTGCAGAAAATACAATATTGGTTCCATTTCCTGCAAAATGTTGGTATCAAAAAGTCTCTTGTATATCGCTCCAATGTTAAAAAGTATATTAAAAGTTAAAGCAAGTTCGAAAAGTTCAAGCTCAAACGATCCCAGATCGCCCCACCAAATCCCAGTCTCGATCAAGTTTTCGAAGTTTTCACCCGCTTTTGATAAAGAACAAGAATATAGCAAACCAAGTGTAGAGAAAAGTTTGAAAATTGTATAAAATATCTAATACGGGCGTGCAAGAGCGTTGATGAGATACCACTTGCTTGCACGGGAGATAAAGAACTGCAGCGGTTTCAATATAGAATTTTCTCGACGAAAATACAACAAAGCAAGCGGAAACATGTGACTTGTGTAATGCAAAGCGCGAGGCATTGAAACATTTATTATACTATACTGTTTAATATGTGTTCTGGACCGAACATTCAGGTTGGATAACACAAAAGACTGTAAAATCTACTCGTCTATTTGACAGATTTGTTATTGTTTGGCGACAATCACAGTGGTCCCAGATAAAACAAGGAATACTTTGTTTCAAAGTTACCAGCCAAAACATTTTCTCATCAATATCAGATGCGGCAACAAACTCCACATTTAAAAACATTTAATATTTTATTCACAATTATTACAAAGTAGAACAAAATCAGTTAATATTATGAAAGCGAAGGTGAGTTTCTCAAAAACGTGGAAAAATTGGATATATTTGATAAATGTATAGATATGATAACTTTGCTAGAAATTTGTGTGTGTGCCTACTCTGCGAACATGTAAACAGTGTGGACATTCGAAAAACTTTTTTTGTAAGATGGATCCCTGCGTTGTAAAAGAAATCACTTCCATTTGTACATCGTAAACTATGTTTTCTATGCCCTGAATGAAAACCACATTGCCATATTGCCCAATTCGGAAAGAGCTTTATCTCCCTTGTTCCACCAGGGGCGTGTGGGTTCACAGAATTATTACGAAGCCCGTTTTAGCATATTAATAACGAAGCGGAGATTGACAAGAGTGCGCCTTAAAGTGTGGAAGCGTGTCGAACGGGTCTCGTAACATTATAAACGACAATAAACATATTCCTTGATCGTGTGGCTAGAAACATCAGATCATATTCTGTAAAATAGATTTATTCATACTTACGATATAAGCATGATGGAAAGTATGAACTTCGAGGCATATAGCCATCCAGAAAAGATACATTTAACCCATAGGTACCAAGCCTAATATTGTACGTCTTCACTGGTCGGAACCTTGAAGTCAACTCCCTGTATCAAAATATCAAACCTGTCTGAATTCAGACGTCGCGGGCCTCAATATGACTAGTCAAAGACGACTCAAAAGAAGTCAGTGATTGGCTGAATAATTGTGATTGACACTTAAGAAAGTCGACGTATTCTAGTGGGCGTGGAAACTACAAGTCAATTGAACAGTTACCGACGGGCGTATTGCATAATCGTCGTGTGTGAAATATGAATGAATATACATGAGAGATTTAACCCTTAACATACACCTCCCCTTTGAAAAATGCGTGACCCACGCGCGAAGAGAATTTGCTGTATATAATATAAACTTATTACACCACGATTAATGGATATGCACGATAGTGTAACGTGTACGAGCAGGACCAGTCGTAGTGTTTAGAAGAAAACGAATCAATAACCGGGATTGCCCGCTGGCATTCTGGCCGTCACCGTCGTTAACCCCTTCACTAGTAGGGATCCGGGGCTCGAAGAGATGATCACAACCCTAAAAGGATGACTGACGCTCATGTAAAGGTCTATTATGGTATATTCTGCACAAATGGTATACACGGTTACAAATAATAGCGTAGAACCGTGTGGCTTAGACAGAATGTCTAAGGCGATGTAACGTTAAGATATTTACATATATGTACAGACACTAGGAGAGTGTATGCAAATAAACTTGATGTATATATATACACGTGATGTGAGAGAATGTGTGCACACAAGTTAACGGATACGTACACTTGGGGTGTGCATATAAGGTTCACGGATACATACACTTGGTGTGTGCACATACGGTTCACGGATACATACACTGGGTGTGTGCATATAGAGTTGAACGTATCCCTGGTGTATATGTGAATAATACAAGATAATGTGTGCAGTTTAAGCTTGATGTTATATGGCAATAACATATATATAGGAGAGTGTATGCATATAACTTTATAGTTAATATAGTGCTTTAATGCGCGATAAGGGCGGCCTGGCTGCTGGCCCTTCTCTTCCGTCGTTGGAACGTTATGGATATAACGCTCTCTCCAGGGATGGCACCCAGTCGTGGGAACATTAAGGATATAACGCTCTCTCCAGGGATGGCACCCAGTCGTAGGAACGTTAAGGATATAACGCTCTCTCCAGGGATGGCACCCAGTCGTAGGAACGTTAAGGATATAACGCTCTCTCCAGATAAGACACCCAGTCGTTGAAACGTCAAGGCCCGTTGGAACGTTACGGCGGCAACGTTCTCTCCAATATACAGATACCCTCAGGCGTTGGAACGTCACGGCAGTGACGCTCTCTCCAGATATAGCACCCCGTCGTTGGAACGTTAAGGATATAACGCTCTCTCCAGAGACGTGGCAACTCGGCGTGTACTGCACCCCCCAGTCGTCGGAGCTTGACCGTAACTTGTCAGCTCACCAGTCTGCTTCCTGCACAGGTAAGTATAGCCCGGCGTCTCAACCCTTACGGCTGCTGCGACCCGTCTATAGACACGCCTGTGGCTACACGACGATCTCTCAGGTAAGTATCACGCACCACTCAACTCTCATGGACCGTCAGGACAATTACTCGGGTATATCATGTGCTATTACTATTTCCTGTGGTACCGATGGAACATCGTTGTAATCTGTGCCCTGGGCTTGACCGTACCGTCTGTAAACTTTGTTACCACTTTTACATCGGTAAAAGGAAGCTCGCCCTCTGTAACGTGTGATAAATACACGTGTCCTACTGGAATCTGTATATCTTGTTACCGCTTTTACATCGGTAAAAGTGAGCCCACCTGCACCGTGCCTTTATGCGTGATAAATACGCAGGTCCTCCCTGTGGGATCTGTGGTCTGTGACTTCCTTGACTGTATAATCTCTGCTCTGTATATCTGGGCTTGTACTGTACTGTTTATAATCTGTGTGTCTTTATTTTCTTGCATGTGTGATAAATACACATTTCCTTCTGGAATCTGTGTTCTGTATCTTTCCTGTGTGATCTGTGCGTCTTTATCTGCTCGTATGTGTGATAAAGACACATGTCCTTCCAGTTGAATCTGTAAGCTGTATCTGTAACTTGTCTATGGCCAGCTATACGCCGTCTGTGTAACTGTCTGCGGCCTCTCCTGCTCCCAAAGCGCCCGGCCCAGTTTATCGATGTTTACCGATGAAAATGGCTCGCCCGCCTGTGTCTTGTCTCGCCCCGCCGGCTATAATACTGCGACCGGTTCCGTCCCGTAAGCGTTGCCCGGCTCTCGGCGACGAATAAACAGGCTCCACGGTACGTTGTAGGATTATGGCAGGGGGAAACTTGGTTGATATATCCCTGTATTTAGTGCAGTTGTATACTTCTGGGGAGGGAGGGAATCTCCTATGGTCATACACCGCTACACGGTCAAGAAGATCAACAAATATTGTGGCTTAAGTCTCAGTGCAGCGAGATAGCACAGCACTATTGTCGAAATTATCAACCTACTGGTATAGACACTAAAGCCCTATTTTATACTGAAGTTAGAACATGCAAGTTGCCTAAATGTGCTACAGGCAAACGCATGTCTCGTTACAGTGTTATAGAATTCCCCAACTACATGTACATACAACACGCCCGTAAACGTGTTCCCTAAACTATAGTATACCCACAAACACGTTTCCACACTGAAAATGCCAGCCGGCAAATTCTCATTGGATTGGCGTGTTTTCACAGGTTACACTAGCTACAGGATTTATAATCTTTTAGATTCCCAGGCCAAAACAACTGCCTATTACGGCCGACCGTAAATTGTGCCAAGAATCAATAAGTTACAGGCTGTACCTGAACGTGTTTCTCCAGCCCTCAATTTCTCATCTGACCCCGCTCTCTCCGTGCGTCCGAGCTTATATAGCACTACCGCTCTTCCGTGAATAAGGTAGAAAAACAGAACCGTTCTCCTGCAGATAAAGTTAGCACAAGTCGACGATGCCAGCGCCCTCTTTAGGGTCACTTACACCACAATTCCCCGAACCGTTTATATGGACCTCGCTGAATAAATATGGCTATGGAAGAACAAACCATAATTCATAACTGACGTAATCGTTAAATATCAGCTTCCAACTCGCTCTGGTAAGCGAGAAATACAGGGGGATGCATTTCCGAAATCTGCCTTGCTCAACGCGGACGACACGGGTCAAGGTCGTTGTTCCACATTCCAGCGTAGCACACGCTCCTGATTCAAACTGTTCTCTACACAAACGGGTAACCGTTACACTGCCCCCGCCTTTCTAAATCATGACGTCCCAGTCATGGCCGTACGGGTCTCTCCGTCCAGGGTGCCGTTACGGTTCCAGTTGTACAGTTCGAATCAACTAAAACAAAACTGTTCGCCAATCACGGGCCATCAGGGCTGGCGAAATCACTAGGTGGCCGCCCTCCGGCGGTCTGGCCGGGCCACCACGACATTAGGTCCAAGATTTCCTTCCCAGAATTACCTGGGCGGCTAGCAGAGCCGCCCCACGACATTAGGTCCACTGGGCTGCCTGCTCAGTTGGAGGGGTCGGGCTTCCCCCCTCCTACGGTACACGGGCTGGGACGTCAGCACGTAGTCGTGCAACCTGCGAGGCTTCACCACTCGCCGACCGCGGGTCGTCGTCGCGTGCGTGGGGGCTGCCTCACCCTCGGCCACTTCCTCGCGTTCATCCTCCACCTCGCTATCCGGCGTTCCCCGCGGTTCCAACTCGAATTCGGCCTGCCAGGCCGGCGGCCGGATGACGCGTCCACTCCGGCTCGTCTGGGGCTGGCCTATGGGTGGCTGCACGGCTACCGGGTGGGTCACGGCGTAAGGCTCCGCGTGAGCCGGTTCCGGCCCCTGCTGGTCGCCGCCATCGTCACTGTCGCTCTCCGACGGTGTATCGTCACCCTCCACGTCCAGCCGCGGATAACACGGTTTGACCCGGTCAACATGGACGACCTGTCGTCTCCCGTCATCACTCCGGCGGTGCTGTCCCCGGGGTTTCTTCCCGGCCTGCTTCCTCCGACTGCACGTGTCGCAGCTCCGGCACCACTGTCGAACGTCACGCTGCAGGCCAACCCAGGCGTATGCTTGTCGCACCTTCCTTAACGTTTTAAACACCCCCAGGTGTCCTCCAGTCGGGCTGTCGTGACATTCCTTAAGTATCCTCTTTTGCAGGGCCCTCGGGACTATCAGTAACTTGGCCTTCTCCCGGCCTCGCAAGTCATACCAACGTCGCACCAGGAGGTCTCCTTCCAGGGCTAAGGCGTCGTAGGCTCCCCACAGCGCTTTCGTTACCCCGCTGTGTTGACAGACTAGGTCCCATCGAGGTCTGGTACCAGCCTTCGCCCATTCAATCACCGGAAGTAGCTCGGGGTCTGCAGCTTGGGCCGCTGCAAAGTCCTCGTTGGGTGGAGATATGGTCACGACCCTCGCTGCCGCAGTCTCTCCGGCTTTGGTCTCGGAGGAACGACCACACTGCGTAAATGGACGTCTGCGTCTTCGACGTGGTTGTCGTCTCGTCCTCTGCCCCCGCCTTGAACTTGAGCGTCTCTCTCTTGGGAAGCGCCTCTCAAGTTCTTCCCTCAGGATAGCAACCTCTGCTCGAAGACGGGCTGTCTCGCTCTCTTTATAAGCTGGGGGTTCAAGGGATATATCTTCTCCAACGGCGACTCTCGCCGCGGGGTCAGGGCGTCGCCGCTGGGCGTCCTGGAAGGCCTCTATTTCCACTGCGTCATGCACAGCCTCGTCTAGGGACTTCGGGCGGCACTGCCAGACTTTAAACCGTAAGTCCTCTCCAATTGCTTCAAAGAATTGGTCACGGGCCAGCATGTCTTGGACTTCATCACCGGCGTCGGGGTAGGCCATCTGGCCGAGTCTCACCAGAGCTTGGCCTAGTTCGGGTAGACCTTCTCCCGTCTGTCGTCGCCTGGACTTCAGCTTGGACTTACACAGCTCGGTTTGGTTAGGGGGTGCGAAGCGTCTCTCCAAGGCATCACGTAGGCAGATGAAGTTTGCCTCCCCTGGTTTCATCTTCAGACTAGAGAGGACCTGTTGTGCCGGCCCTCGCAGGGAGACGGCTAAGTGTTGTCCCTTCTCCTCCGGTGTCCACCGGTTCAAGGCTGCGCAATGTTCAAAATGTACCAGGTGATCTCTCCAGGGTGTACCCCCATCATATGTCGAAGCCTTAACCCACATCCTACGGGAAGGGGGCATGGTCGTAACGGTGGCCGTCCCACTAGTGTCAGCCGCTGAAAGGCGCACTTCTGCGCGGGAAGTGAACGTGGTTGCCTCGGGATGTCCCCTCTCCTCGGCCGCTGTATGCTGCCCTCCTGCGACCCGGTCGCAAATCGTCTGTCCCCGTATAGGCTGGTCAATGGGGGTTCTGGTAGTACCCTCCCCTTCTATCCCGGGTCTGGAGGGGTAGGCTGGGGTCCCTACCATCGTCTGATTGAGCGTCGTCTGCAGGGTATGCATCTGGGCCTGTAAACTTTGGAGGCCCTCTAGCAGCACTCGATTGGTCGACGAGGTCTCGGTCTCGGCGATGGCGGGCTCTGACAGCTCGGGTGGTGCTTCCCCCGGTCTCGCATCTCCTGTCGTCGCCAGCGTCGCAGATCTAGGTGACCTCACCCTCGATCGCCCTCTCCTCTGTAGGATAGCTCGTAGACCCGACAGATCCGGACGTCCCGGTGTGGTTGCTGGAGTACTCATGGTTAATGGCGTCGCCGCCACGTCGTTGTCGGTCATCTCTAGTAGTCGGTTGTTCTCTTCTGTTGTAGATCAAGCCAGATCCCACCGCTGCCACCAGTTTTATCCGTGTAACGTGTACGAGCAGGACCAGTCGTAGTGTTTAGAAGGAAACGAATCAATAACCGGGATTGCCCACTGGCATTCTGGCCGTCACCGTCGTTAACCCCTTCACTAGTAGGAATCCGGGGCTCGAAGAGACGATCACAATCCTACAAGGATGACTGACGCTCATGTAAAGGTCTATTATGGTATATTCTGCACAAATGGTATACACGGTTACAAATAATAGCGTAGAACCGCGTGGCTTAGACAGAATGTCTAAGGCGATGTAACGTTAAGATATTTACATATATGTACAGACACTAGGAGAGTGTATGCAAATAAACTTGATGTATATATATACACGTGATGTGAGAGAATGTGTGCACACAAGTTAACGGATACGTACACTTGGGGTGTGCATATAAGGTTCACGGATACATACACTTGGTGTGTGCACATAAGGTTCACGGATACATACACTGGGTGTGTGCATATAGAGTTGAACGTATCCCTGGTGTATATGTGAATAATACAAGATAATGTGTGCAGTTTAAGCTTGATGTTATATGGCAATAATATATATATAGGAGAGTGTATGCATATAACTTTATAGTTAATATAGTGCTTTAATGCGCGATAAGGGCGGCCTGGCTGCTGGCCCTTCTCTTCCGTCGTTGGAACGTTATGGATATAACGCTCTCTCCAGGGATGGCACCCAGTCGTGGGAACATTAAGGATATAACGCTCTCTCCAGGGATGGCACCCAGTCGTAGGAACGTTAAGGATATAACGCTCTCTCCAGGGATGGCACCCAGTCGTAGGAACGTTAAGGATATAACGCTCTCTCCAGATAAGACACCCAGTCGTTGAAACGTCAAGGCCCGTTGGAACGTTACGGCGGCAACGTTCTCTCCAATATACAGATACCCTCAGGCGTTGGAACGTCACGGCAGTGACGCTCTCTCCAGATATAGCACCCCGTCGTTGGAACGTTAAGGATATAACGCTCTCTCCAGAGACGTGGCAACTCGGCGTGTACTGCACCCCCCAGTCGTCGGAGCTTGACCGTAACTTGTCAGCTCACCAGTCTGCTTCCTGCATAGGTAAGTATAGCCCGGCGTCTCAACCCTTACGGCTGCTGCGACCCGTCTATAGACACGCCTGTGGCTACACGACGATCTCTCAGGTAAGTATCACGCACCACTCAACTCTCATGGACCGTCAGGACAATTACTCGGGTATATCATGTGCTATTACTATTTCCTCTGGTACCGATGGAACATCGTTGTAATCTGTGCCCTGGGCTTGACCGTACAGTCTGTAAACTTTGTTACCACTTTTACATCGGTAAAAGGAAGCTCGCCCTCTGTAACGTGTGATAAATACACGTGTCCTACGGGAATCTGTATATCTTGTTACCGCTTTTACATCGGTAAAAGTGAGCCCACCTGCACCGTGCCTTTATGCGTGATAAATACGCAGGTCCTCCCTGTGGGATCTGTGGTCTGTGACTTCCTTGACTGTATAATCTCTGCTCTGTATATCTGGACTTGTACTGTACTGTTTATAATCTGTGTGTCTTTATTTTCTTGCATGTGTGATAAATACACATTTCCTTCTGGAATCTGTGTTCTGTATCTTTCCTGTGTGATCTGTGCGTCTTTATCTGCTCGTATGTGTGATAAAGACACATGTCCTTCCAGTTGAATATGTAAGCTGTATCTGTAACTTGTCTATGGCCAGCTATACGCCGTCTGTGTAACTGTCTGCGGCCTCTCCTGCTCCCAAAGCGCCCGGCCCAGTTTATCGATGTTTACCGATGAAAATGGCTCGCCCGCCTGTGTCTTGTCTCGCCCCGCCGGCTATAATACTGCGACCGGTTCCGTCCCGTAAGCGTTGCCCGGCTATCGGCGACGAATAAACAGGCTCCACGGTACGTTGTAGGATTATGGCAGGGGGAAACTTGGTTGATATATCCCTGTATTTAGTGCAGTTGTATACTTCTGGGGAGGGAGGGAATCTCCTGACTATGGTCATACACCGCTACACGGTCAAGAAGATCAACAAATATTGTGGCTTAAGTCTCAGTGCAGCGAGATAGCACAGCAATATTGTCGAAATTATCAACCTACTGGTATAGACACTAAAGCCCTATTTTATACTGAAGTTAGAACATGCAAGTTGCCTAAATGTGCTACAGGCAAACGCATGTCTCGTTACAGTGTTATAGAATTCCCCAACTACATGTACATACAACACGCCCGTAAACGTGTTCCCTAAACTATAGTATACCCACAAACACGTTTCCACACTGAAAATGCCAGCCGGCAAATTCTCATTGGATTGGCGTGTTTTCACAGGTTACACTAGCTACAGGATTTATAATCTTTTAGATTCCCAGGCCAAAACAACTGCCTATTACGGCCGACCGTAAATTGTGCCAAGAATCAATAAGTTACAGGCTGTACCTGAACGTGTTTCTCCAGCCCTCAATTTCTCATCTGACCCCGCTCTCTCCGTGCGTCCGAGCTTATATAGGGCTACCGCTCTTCCGTGAATAAGGTAGAAAAACAGAACCGTTCTCCTGCAGATAAAGTTAGCAACAAGTCGACGATGCCAGCGCCCTCTTTAGGGTCACTTACACCACAATTCCCCGAACCGTTTATATGGACCTCGCTGAATAAATATGGCTATGGAAGAACAAACCATAATTCATAACTGACGTAATCGTTAAATATCAGCTTCCAACTCGCTCTGGTAAGCGAGAAATACAGGGGGATGCATTTCCGAAATCTGCCTTGCTCAACGCGGACGACACGGGTCAAGGTCGTTGTTCCACATTCCAGCGTAGCACACGCTCCTGATTCAAACTGTTCTCTACACAAACGGGTAACCGTTACAATTGTACACAAGATGATATACATGTATAATCCTACCTAAAAGCCCGGAGCGAGAAGAACAATCTAACAGTTTCAAAAGGAAACTGGAAAGATAAGTGCTCCTTTTTATTAATAATTTTAATACTCCCGCCCCAAATATCTGAAGCCGTATTATCGGTATATTGTATCTTCAGGAAAAGCGTAAAGCGTACAATTATTCTATTAAAGGGCTTGTTATTTTTCCCCTACCTAAAGCTGAAAAGGAAATGCTGAAAAAACCCCACAATACCATGGACCCTTTGCGAAACCCTATGTCGAAGCGCACCATTTTGTCAAAAAGTTATCCCGGCCCATTTCCCACTCGACATGTACACACAAACCAAGTCTGTTCTGGAATTTATCAGTGGGTCCACAAAACAAAATAAACATACAATTGATATATACAGAATTTGAAACGTGATCATTTAATAATCGCGGCAAATGTGGTTGAACAATTGATAAAATATATCGCGGCAAGTGTAATCGATTGGCAGTACAATACGGAAGATTTGTGATTGATTATCAATAGGACAAACGATCAATCGCGATTTTGCGTTTTGATAAACATCAGATTGTATAATTAATAAATTAAAGATTATGTCTAGTCGTTGAAATACTGTTCATTGAAAGTTCACACAATTATTGCGAAAAGTTTATATGGAAACGCGATCGCGAAATCTTGTCATCTCGTCATTCGGGTTCTCATCTGTGTGGATTGCATACATGCACCTTCATCTCTACTATGCGTCCCGGTATAGCGTTAAACTCCCAAATCATCTGTATGGTACACGTAGCCTCAACAACAACCCCCCGGTTTCCAGCTGGCTCCATCGTCGACTGAAGAACCAATAGAAACGGGATCTCGATACACTATAAAAAAAACCCAAAAAAAACGACCTCGTCAACAGAAGGATTATCAATATAGGGAATGCAGTCATAGGCGTTCACCTAACAATGATATCGACGGGGTCCCGAAGGAATCCCTTATAAAATAGTCGGGCCTCATGGCGCACCCAAACTATGTGATTATAACAAAAAAAAAACAAAAAAAACACGCACAGCTACCATTCTGTAACGAAGCCCGTTTTAGCACATTAAAACGAGGCGGAGATTAGCAAGAGTGCGCCTTAAAGTGTGGAAGCGTGTCGAACGGGTCTCGTAACATTATAAACGACAATACACATTTTCCTGGATCGTGTGGCTAGAAACATGGATGCAAGAAGATCATATTCTGTAAAATAGATTTTTTCATACTTACAATAGATGAAAAGTATGAACTTCGAGGCATAGCCATCTAGAAAATATACATTTAACCCATAGCTACCATGCCCAATATTGTACGTCTTCACCGGTTGGAATCTTGAAGTCAACTCCCGTATGGAGATATCAAACCTGTCTGAATTCAGACGTCGCGGGCCTCGATATGGCTGATCATAGACGACTCAAAAGAAGTCAGTGATTGGCTGAATAATTGTGATTCTAGTGGGCGTGGAAACTACAAGTCAATTAAACAGTTACCGCCAAGCGTATTGCATAATCGTGGAGTGTGAATATGAATGAATATACATGAGAGATTTAACCCTTAACAGAATTTCTGGTAAGTAATATAGGCTCTCACAATTAGTTTGGTTAATTACATATTCTATTTTTCAATACAATTATCTTTATAATGCACACGTATACAAGATCTATCGGCTCATGTAGAAAGTGGAAACAATAGTTTTATAGACAGATATTCTGGAATAGTTTATCAATTTTCATATTATTCAAAATAATTGCGGGTGAAACCGAGGCGACTGCTTCCCGGAAGCGGTGTTGATGCAGGGTCGACATCGGGCCTTACAGACTAGTCTTCTGTGTTAAATGCCGTCATTTTCATCTGACGACGATACAGCTCGCCAATCCCCAGTGTACGAGTTGACACAGTGACACAGCTCATCAATTACCAATATACGAGTTGTCAGAGCATTTCCATCATAGCTCTCTGGATTTGTATCTAATACCGCTTATGTCGGTGCTAGGGGCCGTGTGGTCATGTCATCCAATATACACCTTCACTGGATTTGAAGAAATATCATACTAGTACGTTAAACCCTATCTCTTTAGAAGGGACTGTTACTCTCGCGTCGACTTGACTACAAGACAGGTCTGCCGTTTTGCAATTGCTGGATAGTACATACCACCCCTAGCTATTAGCATGGGTACATTTTGAAAAATCTATGCACCAAATTGTATAACAATTATAAATGGTTAAGAACATGGTTACATTGGTAAAATGTTATATCCACCTATTTTGCTATGTAAATCAATCACTTACGGTGCGTATTTAATTGAGTAGTGGACGTTCATTTCCCTGCTCTTATGAGGCAACATGGTGATTGTAGAATTTATCAAAACAAGCTGAATTCTAACAAAAGTACCCGAACATCTCAAAATGGGATAAAAATCAACAAAAGGCAGAACAGAACCATTTTAAACGTGTTACTGGTGGATCCATAGTCTGACAGGACTAACCAAAAATTTGGCATTTTCGATTCAACGGTTGGAGTGTGCAAAGTGCTCCTGAGGTTGAAAATTATGCCTCTAAAATCCGCCCAAATTCACTGTTAGTCACTTTCATCAAAAAATGAAATTTAGAAAAGGCTAATACATGAACCTCCAATAATATTCATTACCCCCACCCCGATTCCCCGCCCACCCCCTCTCCTGGAAATAGGACTGAACACGCTCAATTTATCTGTTATTCCGCTGATATTTTCTAAGAATTCATAGTATCCCCTTATTTTCATTACATATTCAGCAAGAACTATACGTTTTCAGTAATATATAGCAAAATGGAGAAAATTTGACGTTGGGAAGTTTGATTTATTAAGCATCAAGCAAGAAAAATTCAAGTCGCACTATGTTGTCAGTGTTATGGTTTTTAAGTGGTATACATGCATTTGGCTGTCATATTTTTTTAACGAGTATGGTGACCCCATTATCATTCCATGGGTCATTTTCTCTTAACCGGATGAAAAAATACTATAATTAAAAAAACATTAAATCTCTAGAAATGAAAGTACTCCACTACCTTAATAAGGAAGTAAAATTCGCCAGATTCATTGGTATCAGGAATCTGATACACCACATGACAATACAAATGAAAGGCGTATTAAGTCGGAGGTTATTTTAAGACATTGCACGTCAATTCAACAACAAAATTATCTGTACAGCCGGTCTACTACAGCGTGAGATGGACTTGGGATCCCATACGATGCGTTTATAAACTGGCAGATTGTTTATGATAAACTCCGTCCCTCGGCACGCATTATTTACACGCTTAAAACTAAAGTGTTGAAACTTACTCGTAAAGTGTTGAAATAACCCTTTAAGTGTGTCCACAGGGACTGCTCTTTAAGTGTTGTCCATGTGGACACACTTAAAGGGTTATTTCAACACTTTACGAGTAAGTTTCAACACTTTAGTTTTAAGCGTGTACAGCTGTGTACACATCAGTAGTCTCTCCAGATATGCTACTTTGTATTCAATGACGCTAAATCTTTTAACTTGAGTATTCTCCGCTCCTAAACGAATTCATAACCTAATTCGCAATACACGATTGAGCATTTCTTCAGATTATATTAAATTCTAGACGAATTGCTGAATGCGTCGTTTTTTGTTGCCAAAAATTCATTACAAGAGTCTCTGTTGAGTTGTTTATGCTGGAGTGGGCGTAGATCGTCCAACACTGCACGAATGTTTTGCCGAATTTGGTGAGTGTATATTTCGCTCATGATTATCCGACATTCAGGGTGAATCCTCGAATTATTTAATCTAATCCACGAAAAGAGGTCAACTGGCCAAGACTCGTTGTGAATGTATTACAAATGACCCACCAGCGGAAAACCGAAGAGTCACTGAATAGTAATTTTATTGGATGATAATCTAATAACTATTGATGTAAAAAAAACCCTCGAAAAATGAGCTTTTGTTTGCTCCAGGAATGAACAAGAAGTAGTTACTAGCTGAATAAAACCAGTGAAGAACATTCATATACTAGTACTTAACTGATATGATCTTCATTCGTGCTGTTATTCTGGGCTTCGTCAGTTAAAACAAAAATTCTGGTATCCAAATAACCTCTTCCATAGTAGGAGTATATTTCAACCTCTCTTGGCTGTAGAATGGGTATGAGGTGCGCTGAAACAAATATGGTTTGCACAGGCCATATTGCAGCGTAAAATAACTATTAAAGTTGAACCTTGATCGATGCAATGCCTAAGCAATGTCAAAATAAAATGCACCAAGAGTCTGCCGGCTTTTTTTCTTGATTCATTCCTATGAATCGGCCATCCACGTGTTCATCTTTGTTTTATTTATATTTTTTTCTTACACTTTTTTATTTGCATATATAGTTTCCCTCCATGACAATTTGGTGTAGCCTCCTCTCATGTTCATGCCCTATAGACTCCCCATTTATAGCTTGAAAGGCGGTAAATCTTACTGATGTACCGGTACGAGGTATTTCCTGTGGTATTTATTCGTTTCTGAGAAGTGATGATCCTCATAAGCTAATGCTTATTGTAATATAGCAATATTTCCATATCAAAAAGTCCCATAGTATTTCGACAATTCCCTATAATGTCATAATGTCATTACTTCCTCCGACTTAAGAAATCATACCCCCGATGAGATACATAGTATGGGGTACAATCACCATACAGTTGGGCGGATATACATGCCGTTTTGTTTGGGCAAGGAAGACACAAACCACATGTATCTACAGAAATATGTCAATTCAATTAATCTGGTTCACAATCATAATATGACAATCATTAGTTCTTCATACATCCGAAATGCGAATCTAATCTATCTAATAGAGATAATTAATCAAAATGAAGAAACAGTATGTGTAGTTCTATTTGCATGCATAACAGATGACAATGAACACAACCATTTAATTTTCTGACCTATTATTTGGTTTTCTGACAACTGACCTTCTCATCTGTGATCTAGCTTGCGCTGTTGGTTTCTAAATTCGAATACTATAGCTGACATTTTTAAACTTTTACACCAATGATCTTTCTTCTGACCCCCAGTATCTACTGACGTTGAACATTCATTTGGCTATCTACTGTTATACATTGAGTCATTATTGGTCAATAGTACCTCAACTGACTAACAAGTCTTTTACATAAATTGGACTATTGGTGCCTTCTCACTGATTCCCCTACTCCCACTATATTTCTGGAAAGATCCACACTGATCCATACATACACGTGTGCTACACATGTTTCTGAATATAAAACATCGGACAATCTAGTTGCAATAAATGTGCGGGTAAACCAACAAAAATGACTGATCTGTCGCCTAAACGCAAGACTTAAAGCTCCAACAAAAAATGAAAACAAATTACTTTGGCTACTCCGAAGACATCACTTTCCTGGAAAGTAGTTGTAGTGGATTATAACACTGATTATTAAGATTTCTAATCATTTCTCCCACCAATATTTCTGGCGACGGGAAAACATTATTCCAGAAAAAGTAAGTTAATTCCGTGTGCTTAATGGCAAAGAAATGCTGAAATTTGAACGAAAATGCAGATTTTTCAATACCCTTCACAAAAGCTATTTTGAACATACTCACGATCCTTTGCCACTGGGATTGCATATCGCTCCAATCTGCACTGTGATCTCCAATCTGCAATGATCCTAGTAGGATAAAGTATGATGTCAAAGTTTCTATTCATAATTCGTTCCATCCTGTATATAGGACAAATAGATAAGTGGGAATCACGTTGTCCCCTCCATCACCACAGACACGGGTAATTATGACGTCATTGTGACGTCGATTTTTTTTCTAAATTTTTAGGAATATATTTATTCTCTGATGAAATGTATGAATTTCATTTTAGTGAAAAGCATCTATCGTTTTGATACTTTCAATTATGAACAAATGATTATACATTCCCCTACCCCCACTATATTTCTGGAAAATTAGTATAACCACCATTCACACCAAAATTACTGTAACGACCTTATGCCCACACAGATACTCCGCCTGTCACCACTGGGCTAACCCTCATACCCTAATCTTGAAGACTACAGGTTCAGAAATTGGTCAGCCCGGAGCAAATTCTAGGCACCTTATCTCGCATAGGCTCCCAGCCTAAGATATGTCTATGTAAAATTACATTCATTCAAAGAAAACCTGTCTAATTTGAACAGAGAGCACTGATAAATACCAATCTTAAAGCCTGTGCATTGCTGCTAATGTCAACACAAACACTTGACAGCAAATAATGCATTTCTAATAAACGTATTAGCTAAATTGCACAGGAATACAGATATATTCAATTCGGAAAAGTTTATCATTTTTTCATGTATATGTCGCATGTAGCTATTTTCTCTATTGAATAACTAATGTAGTTTGTCCATGTCCATGTTAATTCTGTGTTTTGCATATTCCTCCCGCTCCCCGCACTCACTTTCATCCATCCATTCATTCATTCATTCATTCATGCGTTCAGTCGCATAGTGTTCATTAATCAAAACAATTCCGATGGAAATTCGGAAATTATCGAAAAACGATAAAATATACAAAACGACAATATAATTCCAAATCCTATAACTAGGCTATGAATGATCATATTCTGATCAATGAAATATGCTCATATTCAGTATGATTTCAAATTGCCTAATATTTGTGTTGCGCATAATTAATGCATCGTTATTGCGCATGTTTTATTTCAACTTCTGTTGATGTTTTTATGCGGCAAATAGCAAACAGCGACTTGGCCGGCGGAATCGTAGATTGAACATCTAAGGGACAGGCCGTGATATTGGCTGCAGGCTAGGATATCTTATGGTGATTTATAAGTAGATGTATTTATATCTAATTGATGTGATATCTCTGAAGTACGATTGTAAATGATAACAGTAATTGTTGAAAATTGGAATAGGCCTTTACTAAATCATTATGGCAGTGAGCTGAAATATGTTCAGGTACGTGATCTTATTGTTTGATTCGCCACATCTGTGACATGCGAGTGGTTTTCACCGCTGTCATAGTTTCGCTTCCGAACTCAGTTGCAGTTTTGATTAACCAGTATTACTCGCGCGCACATCGATTGCGCAGCTTCCTTTGGGCATATCCGGTTTACATGTACACTTTATTTAAGTTTGTTCGTGTACTTTATATTTACGTTAAATTTAACGTCTTAACTTCCTATCGTTATTTATGTTAAAAAAATATTTATAAAAATAAAAAAAAAATAACTTTATATATAGGCCCTATTTATTTCGTTTTATATATATTTACAAAGGTTTTAACTATATATTTGTGTTTGACAATATTTTCACAAACGGCGACTTTATATTTTGGTTTTAACTCTATATATTTGTCGTTGACAATATTGTCACAAACGGCGCCTCATATCGAGCGATACGCTAACTTGGTAAATATTAAATGTTCCGGTTTAAATAAGAATAGGGTGAAACTAGCTGTACAAGCTCTTTTGTATCGAGATGGATATAAACTCCCTGCCTAGACCACTCCACGCATTTGCTCGATGGAGTGATCTGAGTTTCTTCACGAAACCTTGTGCTTGTCTTCCAGGTATAGTTTATATACCATTTCTCCCATATTCTAGACCGTATGTATTGCTTAGATATGTTTTAACCGTACATATAAATAGTATATACATATATTTTGTCTGAGACTAACGTAATGCTAATGTAATGCTAATGCAGTAATTACGAGTAACGCATTTGCTCGATGGAGTGATCTGAGTTTCTTCACGGAACCTTGTGTAATAAAGTTCGCAAGATTAGGAACCGTACTCTGTCTTGAGTTAATGTATTTTTATACCCGCCCGTGCACGAACACCTTCCACCTCCGTGACATATATTACGTTTTCAAACTGATAACCTGTACTCCATGTATTTGTCTCGCTCAAGAGATTGGTATGATTTAAACCAGCTGTCTCTGACCACTTGGATGTTATTAAACAATCATTTTGCTGGAATGTGAAAAAAGTTCAAAAAGTGAGACGCAATAGCACTATAACGTCGTCAAAACAGCCTGTCGTTAACTTTATCATACGCCCGTCAAAAATGCGGACGTATTATGTAGTGGCAATTTAGGTCTGTTTGATCGCTTGTACTAGTTTGGTCTGGTTACAGCTGCGAGGGGAGGCGATGTGTCATTGAGGTCGAAGTCCGAGATCACGGTAACCGTGACCCCAATAATTGGAGAATCACTGAAAATTGCTATTTTTATGACTCGATGCATTATTAGGGGTGGAAGATTCGCCGATTACCATAATCGAGGTCAGGGTCTAAAAGTCAAGGTCATTGTGACCCAAAAATCAGGAAGTCAGAAAACAATCGGAATTGTTTTGATTAATGGACAACTTACGTTAATGTGAAATCATTTTCAATCAAATCTGGATATTTTGGACAAAACGACATAGGGAGGTAGCTCTTCATCATCCGACGCAATTGGAACTACAAAAGCGATCAATATTAACAACGTGTGAACCACATATTGACAAAGTTACCAAACGTTTGTGAGCATCTTTTTTATTCAACTATTAACCAGTTTTCCATATAATCGCACTAGTGTATATATGTGGGAAGCTTATTAAGCTTGCTATGGTTTGTTATTTTCAAGTTATTGAAACTGACGGAAAGCTGAATGACAAGCCACCAAAAACAACATCATTTCATTGGTTGAATTTCAATACACTGAGAGAGGAAACCTGTGGTCCGCTGATTTTCAATTCTTTGAATTTCGGAGCTTATGGTTGGTTGATTTTCAATGTATTCAATTATAATTTCAAAACATTAGTATTTGTTCAACGCAACGAATTTTGACGAGGATGGCATACCATAGTTTTGTTGGTATTTGTGTACTGATACTTCTTTATCCATGATAGAATGAATGTCTTCTGAGGTGAAAATCTCTTCCTTAGTTATCTCATTCGCACGACTTAGTTATCTCGTTCCTATGACTTAGTTTTCTCATTTCCACGACAATTTTTTTATCATTTCCGCATATTTATCTGTATGAACTCCGTGATATATACTTTTTTAAAGATTGTTTTAATATATTAACTAATATATCGTGGAGTAGTCTATAAATTCATTGATCTTCCCAATTCATGCACAGCCTCCCCCTCCCCCAAATGAAGTTGTCCAGACAGGCGATTTTGCTTTTAATTCACGGTAAGACGAGCTCAATCGATATTGCAAAATAATGGTCGGGAAATTTAAAATACTTCATCACCATAAAAGTTTTTGGATTGTTGGATTGGTTAAAGCGCTATCATGCTGGATTATCAGTGGCGTTGCTCTCTTGAATAATTAGATTATAATTGGAGTGACCAATCTATTCCATTTGAAAATCAATATATTCCTATTATGATTTTATCACTTTGAATTTTCAGTCTTCAAAGATTAAAATTTCAATCTTTCAATCTTTCCGTATGACTGTAAATTATTTTCAATCTGCTACATTGAAAAAGAACAAAATGAACCTACAGTAATGTAGACTGGAAACGTCTATCTATTACACCCTAAAAAACTGGGATTTTCAATATAGTAGATTGATTTGCAATCAGAAGCGATTCGTCACTAATCTAATTATTTAAGAGAGTGAACATATTGGGATAAGGTAGGTAGGGCTGAGAACAAATGAATGAAAAGGAGCATCAGTCAGTAGCATAGAGGAAATGGTCATTGGGATAGAGTAGCGTAATCGGTACTTTCTGTAGAAATTATATCCAAAATTGTAGAGGCATTTGCTTTTGCGATTCACACAAAATACTTGTATGCAATGTAGAGGCATCAGACTCCTAAATAATTTACACGTTCGGCAGTATTAACAAAACTGTACCTCGCTGGTTCCCTAATCAATGTTAGACATTCATCTTTCGACAGGAAGTAGTTTATTTCAAGCGCTACAAGGTGACCAACTTCTTGTCAAACTTTTACCGTCAAAATTTTAAGCTGTGCGCGCCTCTACACATGAGGTGCTCATTTCGCTGTTTTCTCTGCCTGCTGAAAGCAGTGCCTAGGCCCCGCAAATAGTGCCCCGGCGAGGCATGTTATCGAGCAGTGAATCGAAATAAAATTTGTAGCTGAATAGAACAAATACAATACTTGCCAGTGGTACCAACGGCTTTCTATTAATCGTTGCAACGAAGGCGGAAAAAAATCGGGAAAATTCTGGTCTTTGGCAGAGATTACGTTTAGGAGCCTGAGGCCTAGACAACTCTTCGCTTCCGTAAAATTTGTTACTTGGACACATACTATTTTTATAGAAATATATCGACCAGCTGCTCCGTTTGTAAATTCTTGATCACGACTCGGCTATGGGCATGTAGCTTAACTGTCACCGCTTGAACCTATATTTGCCATATCTAATCACCAGTTGGCTTAGTCGGGTTGGTCACTGACCTCAGCTTTTCGTCGTCCGCCAGGATCAGCAATACATGGTATGATCAGATTATTGCAGGTTCAATACTGAACTATCTTGACACAAATATTCATGCTCTCATTGTTGACGTACGTAACCTCCTAAGCTGTCGGCCGGTCACCCTCCAACCGTTTTGGCCTGAAAATCTTCATCGCTTTAATCTATCGACGCATGGAACGGTTTTCTGCATACGAGAGAGTTGAAACTCCACCCAGTATATGTTAATTTGGCAAGTTATGTGAGTCGAAACTGTGCATTGTGTCATAAAGCATGAACTTTGGTTCAGACGTACATCAGACTGCTACCAGTTCCCACAGAGTGTCGTCTGAAATTGAACACTATTTATCAGTTTGAGAACATATACATGTAGGCACGACAGTTACCCGCATGTCGATGGAAAATGTTACGTAGTATACCATGATTATATTAATTAGGTCTTTGGATTATGGACGAGGAAATTCGTTAATGGACGACGGGTGAAGAATGAATGACGGACTAGATCCTTTCATTTTAGACGTTTCTGTCTATTAACAAAGGGTTACACAAACAACCAGACACCGCTGTAGGTACGTATTCGGCAAGCAGACATTTTTCTAAGGTCCATGCACGACAAATCCATTGATATTTTTGAAACATCATGATGTGTAGCTGACATCACTGGAAACTGTTTACCGCTTCTGTCTTGCAGGAGATTAGCCTAGTTTTATGTATACTATGCTTTATCATTTTAATTTGGTGATATGTCATTACATGAAGAAGGTCTTTGGATTATGGACGTGAAAATTCTTCAACGAACGACGATTGAATATTAAACGAAGGACTAGACGTTTATATATATGACTTAAATATAAACGGTTAATTAGATAGAACTGATTCAGAAGCTATCGCTGAAAGAAACAAATAGTACAGCTGAGGTGGGCACAGCCGATCGCATAAGACACACGAACGTTATAATTACAATGCCCAACGTCCACAATGGACTGAATGAATGGTGCACCCATAAATATTGATGATAAATGCAAATAAACCACCGTTTGAGTTCTATTTGAACACGTGTTTGTTCAAATGTAGCAAAATGGGTTAAAATGAACTACCTGCTAGTCAATCAGATTTATCCTAATCAGGACATTTTTTCACAAATAAAGATGATCTCAGAGCACCAGGTTACTTTGTCGTAACCCCAAGTTCTATTTGCCCGAAAAAATCTGGTTTGTACCATCGGAGTTATGCTGAGCAAATTAACCACATCATACATTTGGCATTTAACAAAGATTCGAAACTCATTGCAGATGGAGCTCCGTGTCCATTAACTTAACATTAGACAGGATGGATAATTGGCTTTTTAAAAAAATTTCTCTGTAAAATGTTCAAGATACCATTCCCTGATGTCGTAAATATAACAATAAGGAATGACATATAAAGACAGCCCGATACAAGAATCCCATATTAGTTACAGATTTATTGTTAAAATGAGATAGTTGACCCATTCAATGCCAAATTAAATTCAGACAGAACCGGTTAATTCCGGTAATTTTTGTTCGGACCAATAGCTTTTGTAGCTAATTTTATCTGTAATAACCATTCCGACGTTAAATAATGATTGAAATGAAATAAATGGGGATCAATTTATTCAAATTCTGTGGAACCTGGCAAACGTGCCATGGTTTGACGAGGTTGATTTATTTGTTCTATAAAATAATAATATAAGAAATTGAAAAATTCGAAAAATCTGACAGCGGCCATCTTGGATTTTTTTAAATTTGTGGTAAGTTTCAGCCCCCTGGCGCAAGGGGTAAGAAAAATAATTAAAGGGGGATGGCCTCTCCCCCGGGTCCCAAAACACCAGACCAAATAGGATTAGCTGCTGCGTTGTGCGGCCCAGTTCAGTCAGACGCATCGCGCAGAACTTGACCCATATCTCTGAATATGGGGTTGATGGCTCATGCCGGGCCGTTTGAACACACCGGTTTGACTCTGCATGTAGTGTTAACCGTTTGGTAACATTTTGGCAAGATACAAAACTTCTGCCAAATCAGAATCACGCCCCATGAGAATCACGAGTTGTACTGGAAAAAGTGTTTCGCGGCATTTGCTGTAGCATGCTGTCCTGGTAAACAATTCAAGATATATTTGAGCTTAGCTAACTTCAACTACAGGTAATTCTGATAAAAACTGAGTAGAAATCCGTTCATGATATAAATATGACATGCACATCTTCAAAATATGTTCAGAAATCCAACACAGTATCAAGTCTCCAGGAAAAACTGGGCGACTAGTTGACGGATTTTGCTAACTAGTTCACTGCGTTCAGCAGTTTCTCAAAACGCCGTTTATTAATTCAATTCGAGCTCAACTCATTTATGTGCATATGTGTTTACCGTAATTGGTTATGTATATTCACTTTCTTCGTTAAATTCCGTTTCTTGAAAATTCCGCAATTTTGATTGATCCGGATCCGGTCGTCTGTTGACTCGGGTGATGGTGTTTACATAACCCTTTCAGATATTCACCAATGTAGAAGGGCAGGACCCTTCCAGAATGTATAGATTCCAGCACGGCTCCGAGATTTCTCGAAGACTTAAAATGAATGACAGCAAGTCAATAATGTAGAGTTGTCGATGACTTGAAATGGATGACACAACAACAACAATGGATTGCTGATGATATATAGTTTTTACTATATTTGCATTTCGTATCAGCTTACAACATTTCACGTAGTTTGTGAACTCTACCGGTAGCCTCTACCGGTGGTGGTAGGACAGTATGATAGAATGAACTGTAGTTTGAAAACGCCAAACATTCTCTTTTGTACTGTCCAGAATGAATGGGTGCAGTGCCAAACCCATCAAATCCGCAGTATACAATTATGACATGCCACATCGCTATCTGTCTCATTTTCTAAACATGGGCCTACAACCAGACATGGAATTCACAAAGCATAAATTTAATGCAGTTATATAACCATCCCATATTAATCCATATAGAACTGTTTCTCATAAATAACTGTGTTCACAGAGGTTGTAATATACCGGACCTAGAAGGTCATGAAATGGAATATCGGAAATAGCTTTGTCAAAACAAACAGAACTTAAAATCAGAACACATAATAATATATATATCTACTGCGATATTTAAGTTTGCATGCACAAATGGCTGGGACAAGTATGGTGGCTTAGAGTTCAACCTTTACGTGAAAGTAGGGTGGCTAAGAAATCAATATTTTACAAAATGTATAGCCGAACGGTTTTAGGTAGATTTCGAGCATTTAATTTTTCCCCAAATTCAAGTGTACATCTCGAACCGTGTTCATGCTACGCTTGTGGCGGGGGGGTGGAGGGGTGGGTCGTTTCATTAAGGGGGATATATTTGTTGTGTGTTTTTACTGATTAAAATCGGCCGTTCGTGCCGTTTTGCAGCTGTTTTCCGTCTCAATGTTTTACGCCCAAGATATATTTACAGGTAATACTGAATGGATTGAATTATTTCAGTATTTTGTGGGTTTACATCATCTGGTGCCTCGCTGAAATGGTCGAAAACGCTGGTTTCTGGTGAGATCGATTGATCATTGTAATGTCCATATCTGTCTCAAGATGAACTGGCCGATATCAGCACTGATCCAGTAAGTCTCCTGGTATAACAGAGTGATCAGAGACCCGGCTGAGGATGCTTAATTTGTCAGATACAGATACTATAGACTAGTTTTAACTGGACTACCCTCCGGTTTGGATAGTTTTACCTGCATCAGTGGCTATTTATTGATGTGTTATGTGTTGTAATGTTTTCCTGTATATTGCGAGATTCTGCTGGAGGACGTTTCGTCCTCGAGGCCCGCCCCCTGTGCAGACCGTCTTCGATATATGTTGCCATTTGTGGGAAGTTGATGCTGGGTCGACATCGGTCCTTACAGACTAGTCTTTTGTGTTAAATGCCGCCATTCACATCTGACGACGATACAGCTCACCAATCTCCAATGTACGAGTTGTCATAGCGAAACAGCTCACCAATTACCAGTATACGAGTTGTCAGAGCATTTCCATCATAGCTCTCTAGATTCCTATCTAATAACGCTTATGCCGGTGCTAGGGCCGTGTGGTCATATCATCCAAGTTGCCACACGAACAGATACAATAAAAGCGTACCCTACCTGAGATACAACGCATATCACGAATCGTTAGATTCTTGGTATGTGCTTTAGAATAGGTTAACCAGAAGACTATTCTGTGAAGTCCTGTGACGCAGTCAGTATGTCGGCACCTCTTCCCACTTCCCTTATATGTGTTGTAATTCACTCTTAGTGGAACTCAGAAACCTGAAATAATTATAGTTTATAATAAATACCTGAACTGTCTGTGCCTGCAATAATACAATATCTTGCTCAGAAAGATTCGTTTGACCTTGGCTAACATCTGACATAAACCGGAAGGGTCATCCTGAATTTATACCCCTGACATGGGGGGGGGGGGGACAGATTTTATAATATTATTTGCATTGTCCTCCTCTTGAATTGGTACTTTTTAGCATCTATTTGTAGAGGAAACATTCCTGGTTAATATATAACTAAATTCGACAGTTTCACGCTTCTGATTTAAAAAAATCAACTTTAATCCACAAAATTGCCGAAAATTAGCGTTTTAAGAGTAACGTATCGCAAAAATGACAGTAATTCAATGGAAGGATCAACACGCTCGTAACGTGTTTCCGAATATGTAGGAATATATTGGCCATTCATTCAAGAACTAATCATAGCGTTTGTTATGGTATCTCTACAAAGTCGGGCCTAGTCGCCAAGCCCAGATATGTGCTTGGCTATGTGCTCCAGATATGTGCTTCATATATATATAAACAGATTGTGGCCGAAAACTGGGGGTACATGTAGCAAAAAACACATACCGCGCAAAGTACTTGATGAAAAATCGTGATTTTTTTCTCGCTTCCGGGCAATTGAACGATGCAAGCCCATGACTGATATCGGACTGATCGGATGAAATAAGCTCACCTAATAGGCATCAGGCTCCGATCCGTTAACACCTACACGTGATCTCTGACCAAAGGCGTAGACAAGTTGTCAGGTTTGAGGGGGCTTGAGAGGGGGAGAGTCTGAGAGGGGGGTATCCCCCCCTGGCAGCTTAAGATTTTTTTTTGAAACTTGATGGTAAATTGGCACTCTCTGGGAGCATCTGATCAGTATAACATTGTAACAACTGAACTTTGATTATGCCGAAATGTCTCATAATAATGTCGATCACTACATTGATAAACGTTACAAGCTGAAATGATCATTCAGTCTCGGGTTTGCACTATAATTCAAGTTAATCCTTAGACAATATTATCCTGGCCCGATAGCAGCGGAATGGCTGCATTGACGCGTGGCTGAGCACCTGAGCTCTGGTTCATTAATCGGGTTGCCTTTGCTATCTTTTTAACATAGGAAATATTGTTAATCGATGATAACTGGGCTATTTTCTACCTCCAGTTGTCGGACTTATAAAAAATGTTAGCTTAGTGGTTCTTTCTTGGAATAGCAGGAAAACTTATCCATATTTACCATATTTACACCAGTTATTAAACAGTGACTTCAGGTCTACTGGCTGTCCCGGATAATATATCTCAGATGTTTTCGGCGATATGTCTCGGACAATTTATAGGATCAATCTCACGTTCGGCTATTTCCGTATTGGCGGGACTTTCTCAGCTAAAGTGAGTTCTGGGGCTAGATTGTTTATCGGACAGCATTGAAACTTCACACAGTAGATAAAAAATGCTAAATTTATTTCAAAGTATCACCAAAATCCTTCCAGTGGTTCTCCATAAATCGCGAAAACAAAAATTAGATGGGAGATTTGGGAGTTATATTTTTGACGTCATAACGTCCGGCCTGCATGTTATAACACTAGCAGATGAAAGTCATGGTGGCCCCAAAATAACATGGTATCGGTGATTTTCGTCAATTCTCAATAGATTCTTATGAAAGACAAGAATAAAATTAATGTTTTTTAGTTTATATACTGTGGGAATTTTCAATGATAAATTGTCTCCGAAATATCACCGAAAACGTCTGGGATTATCTGGGACAGATAATAGGTTTATTTCTAGAGTTCCTAATATATGAAAAGTAGTTGAGAGTTTGTATCTCTTGTTTGTGAATAAGGAAATACTGAACAAATGAGCGAGATCTCAATTGAAAAACAAAACCACTTAATAGTGAAAAATTTAGGAAAAATTATGCTTAACTGAAGTTTTGATGTTTTCCGCCCAAATAGGCGGTATTTGATTGGAATTGGAGCACACTATTCCATTCTCGGAGACGATCGCAAAAGATGGGAGCCCGAAATCGTCAATCCGTGGCTTAGGTCACTGATAAATTGCAATCTTATTTAAGGCCTAATGGTATGCACTGGCGGTGATAAGTTTACTTCTCATGTATTAATTGAATAATATACGTGATCTTCTATGCTATATTAGCTTTCTTTTTTTTCGTTTGTATGTTTGTTTTTTTTTTTGCCGGCTGTCAAAAATAACGACGGATCTGACAGATGCACAAGCCCCCCGTTGTCCACGCCCTTGCTGACAATGACCAGAATTTTCTCGATTTTTTTTCCGCCTTCGTTGCAACGATTAATAGAAAGCCGTTGGTACCACTGGCAAGTATGTTCTATTTAGCTGCAAATTTTATTTCGATTCACTGCTCGGTAACATGCCTCGCTGGGGGACTATTTGCGAGGCATGAGCACTACTGGGTAATCCACTATTCCAGCAGGCAGAGAAAACAGCGAAATAAGGACCTCGTGTGTAGATGCGCGTACAGCTTGAAATTTTGACGCATAATGCTTGACAAGAAGTTTGTTACCTTGTGGCGCTTGAAATAAACTACTTCCAGTCAAAAGATGAAGGTCTAAACTCAATTAGGGAATCAGCGAGGTACAATTTCGTTAATACTGCCGAACGTGTGAATTATTTAGGAGTCTGATGCCTTTAAGAATGGCATGCGAGAAATATGCATGTACTACAAAAAGAATGCAAGAGTTTGCTCCCCTTTGACTGTTGTGGTAAAGCCAAGTACTTTGTATTAACCAACGTATTTCAATAACGCTCGATCATTCATGAGTTGAGTTGTATAATTCAAAAAAAAAAAAAAACGACGGATCTGACAGATGCCCAATAGTATAAGATGTGAATGAAGAGGGAGAGGCACAGGAAGATAAAAGGGAAGAAAGATTCACCATTACGGAGCATAATCGTCGATATGTAGAGACTTGCCAGGGCAGGGAGATCATATATTTGGTCAAAGGGAAACGGTACTTGAAAAAAAAAAATGGGTTGGAAAACACATTTAGACGTCATTAGTAGGGCGATTCAAGCCGGAATTGACTAAGCTACAGAACACGCGAAATGCGAGACTCTTATCGAAATTTATCTCCATCAAAACGGCATATACTCCTATTGCGCTGTCCCTTCGCCCGAAAGATCAGGTATCGGTCGATACCATCATAGAAAGAATGCCTCAATCGCATCACGAGTTCACGTTTCACGACTCGATTTAAATTCACATAGGTATTATAGCGCTGCCTTCTGAAGGTATAGGGTGGACTACACTTCACCCATAAAAGGATAACTCTTGCAATCTGTGTTTTTCTACGATCTCTGTACCTAACTTCGCACACTTTTTGCATAAGGATCTTCCGAGAAAAGGCTAGTCATCGTGATTGTTTTCTCGTATATACTTCATAGGCATACATTGTATATTGTTTTCTCCGGTAAATGTGTCTTATGCAAATGTATTGGTCGTCGGGAATCTTTAGTAATGGCTTGCAGATGCTTAACTAAAAGTTTATGGTTCGTAAGCGGTGTGTGTAATTTTAACGAACGTATTGGTGTATAGAAATAGTCCCTCTAACAGATGGAAGAACAGCGACGGAGAAAAGATAAAGCAGCAATTGAAAAAGAAGTATCACGATTCTTGGATACCTGAATTATAAAAAAAGGACAGGGCCCAAGTTCTTGGTAATCTTGGTTTTGTAACGAACATCTCAAATCATTGAGATAACAGGATAACAGAATAGAGGCAAAATGGTTTGTTGAGTAAAATCCTCATTTTTGGGTTCCAACCGAATGGCTGAAAACATCTTTTTATTGGCAATCTTGTTTCTCAACGTTATAAATACAATAAAGAACATAATAGGAGCATTTCAGGAAAATTTAGAAATATAAGGAAAAGCATCTTCATTTAACAATATTTCAATATTAAACTTTAGAGAAGTGTTCTTTATCGGGTTTATTTTGAATCTGTCCAAAATGTCTTCATTGAACTTGACAAATCAGCTGATATCTCCGAAAATACCTTTTAAATCTCGAACGGACAATTTCACAATTTCTTGCAAAGATTAAATATTGACCCTACCTGGCCTGAGGCTTTATACTTAGCGAACTTTTTACGTAGCTCCGGAACGAACAGACATTAAGGACTAAAACTTCGTAATTTTCCGCTGATCATATTCGGGCCATTTAAGCCTGTACGCATAAGCCTATGGCCAAAGGATCATGGGCAAATGTGAGATGGTGACAATGACCGTCCGAAACAAATTGAGCTTTCGATGAGAAAATCATCAAGAAATAACACAAATTTGCCACTTTTATTGCTTTTTCACAAAATTTCTACCGTCTTTTAGCGTCAAAGGATAAGACAAGTTTTCATTTCATCTATACGAATCATTCGCTAACAAACTGAACAATTGCTCCAAAATTGGGTGAAAATTGGACAAGATAAACCGAAAATTGCTTCATGGCGAAAGGACGTTATCTTTATGTCATAACGACGGCCATCTTGAATTTTACAGTATCTGATAGGAAGAGAAGGGCTAAGTTTATTTAACGTCCCCTTCAGCAATATTACAATTATATAGTGACGAACAACACCCATTTGTAACTTACCACAACCCCTTAACCAGAACCAGAAAGTGACCAGCACTATTAAACCAAAACATGTGACAGAACGGAAAATCATAACTATAACACAATTTTTTCATATCCAGCACAAACACCAGGTCTCACAAATTTGGTTATCAAAATACACCCATGTGCTCCAACTGTGTCAGCTAAATACAGGGCGGGTATGCGAGAAGGCGAATGGCCGCTATCGTCTTCCATACGGGCGTCTTATGCGAGTGGACTCATTATGATCAGCTGCAATTGAATAGGTGTCAATCTCAAGTGACTATCGGATGGAAGCGTTTCGTGATTAGGGATCATTCGGGGATAGCCGAGGGAGGGGCGTTGTGTCCCGCCTAGGGCTTGTAGAGCAAACGGATGATAGTTTTACATGTTAGCTTCGTCATTTGCATCGACAAAACGGTTCGTTTGACAATGCTATCTAATTGGTACTAAATATAGAAAGTGATGCTTTACATCCAAGTTTCGGGGTGCCTTTGGTGCTGTGATTAACAAAGCTAAATACATTTTGTTTGTGTTAAAGCAATCTTGTGTGGCATCGGGACAATCTTCGATTATATCTCTTGCTAAATCAAAACGGTGTTTGCTATGTATCAACATAAACTTGTGTTGAACATATACATGTACATACATGTACCTAGACAGGTGTTGTATCAACACATGCATGTCTGACTCGCGTGATATGAACACAAAACTTCTATTTTATGATCTAAAACGTTGTATCGACTGAAACTGGCGTTGCTTCAACCAAAAAAATGAGCAGTTTCTTGTGCGTATTATAACACACATATCTCGTCCTCGTACAATACAAGTGTGTTGTATTGATGTAAGACAACTTTATCTTGATATTGGATAGCTCTGCATAGCTGCTCATTCATCGCACTGATAAATGTTTTGCCTCATGAATAAAGTGCAAGTCTGCGCGGATTAATTTGAATTTCTGATGATATAACACAAGTCTGTGATGACACTTACTTTGTGTAAAACACGTTGTTCTTATTGAAACATGTCTGTGCTTATATATCCCTGCGTTGTGTCTATACAGCACCCGTGTCTGGGGCATGTATTTCAAACTTCGGAACGACAAATATTCAGAGCGGATACTCCGTGAGTTTATCATATTGGGGTCATTTTGAGCCTATTTGCATAACCCCTGGAGTACAGGATCATGGGTAAATTCAAGAGGGCGGCAACGTGGGGTACCAGAAAGCTCTTTTCGTCATTCATATGTATGTATCAGCAACTTTAGGCGGGTTTCCAGAGGATTTGACAACGAAAGGGCATTCGCGACTTCTCGGCCCATTCCGTCGAAGTCATAGTGCTTCGCGCATTAATGGTGTAAGGGTTTTACAGCTCTCAGCTGTAAACCGTAATCCGCCGCACGTGAGGCACATCACATGCCATATGATGTGTTTCCGCTCTCATAGTCCTGTTGTATTTCTCCTTCATCAGAAGATATTCTCTTGACTCTACCCGCAAAGAATTTATTCTAATTTGAGGTGTTTCTCCTGCTTTTTCTTCTCGAGCTGATCTCCCTGATAACGAAAGTCATGCAGCTGTTCGGAGTTACGGGACGAGGTACTAATGTCCTACATTATCCGAGAGATCGTGTCGAATGAACGAAAGGGCTGTACTCAAGGCTCAATTCTACCAACGGGCAACTGTGGACTGCACCTAAGCAGTCGGATCTAGCATTCTCGCTCTATCGCATTTTCACCTTTTCGCCTTCTCGCTCCTTCGTGTTCTAGCATATTTGCTCTCAGTCTCTCGCTCCTTCGCATTTCCTATAGCGAGGCGAGAACGCAAGCTTAATCTCGCATTCTCGCGTCGCATTGTCACTTTCTCTCCCACGAATTCGCAGCCTTGGTCCGTCGCGTTTTCGCATTCTTAGCCACTTGTGTGTGTGTACTGGGCCAGTATACGAGAACGCGTATGGTCGTTATGGTCTTCCATAGTATAGAGAACGATCCCCTCACCTGGTCGTCTATTAAGTGCAATTATTATTATATGCCAATCGAGCGCATATAAAATACTGCGTGACATCCACACCCACCCGTAACCTAGCATATGGTTAGTGCCTGTATTTGATATTCGTAGATTAAATATGCTGGTACCGTTCACTTATTTAAATATGCTGGTACCGTTCACTTATTCCAAGACAACAATCCATCCACCACAACAGCCTGTGTATCACTATTTCAAGAATATGTTTTCAAAGGAAAAGGGCAAACACGATACTCAGAGGGTTAGGTACGTTTATATTCAATACTATGGGATATAAGCCACGATAGACGAAGACGCAAGCATACACCACCACCCATGTATCATATATTGTATTCATATATAAGCGCCATCCATGTAGAGGATATTTAACTAGAAGCATGGCATATAGATGCTATTTGAAATAAGGGAGATACAAACAGATACTTAGTCGATATTATTACTCGGTTTCGAAATTATCAGGTGTAACCAATTATTTTGTAAAGATCATATATATATAAGACATATATTCACTTGTTGTAGTTGTTATATGTGTGATGTTAGTGTGAAGGGAATTTTGAAATCGCTGACTTAGCGTCAGTTGCCGGCATAGAATACATGTATATCTTTCGGAACATCTCCTGGAAAATACACAACCAGAAGATACAAGTTATAAAATAGGCTGAACGACCCGACACTATCATGAGAATATTCAATATGTGTTTGGTCCATGTTCAAACGTAAATTTTCATGTGATATCGTCGAACCAATCAATATGTTGTTTGCTATTGATACTATGAAATATGTTTTGTCTTCGAAATCAGGCGAAATAGAGTGATTTCACGATAGTTGATTTTCATGCAGATGTTAGCCGCACCAAAATATGCCCGACTGCATCCTGCGCTGAGCGTTCTACCGATCAATTGCATACCTGTAACGTGGTTTTTAGTGTAGCTTGCGCTCTGAAGCTGTAGTTATTTAGACAGTAAAGGACTGTAAACTGCAATAACAGTGTAGAAAACAGTACAACTTGCAGTCTACCACTTTGAATTTACTCATGATAGTATGTTCCAAGTGTAGTATATGTGCGATAGATGTGACCGGCTATACAATTTTCAACTACAATTTGATATTTTTGTATGTTATAGACCGCCCACCCATCCAATGTCCGGCCAGACAGGATTTGTAAAATGAGAATGATCCATAGTTCATCTGCAATAATCGGAGAGACCGGGGTGCACTGGGACACCGTGCGATAAGCGTCATAGAGTCCGAAAATAGAATGGCATTCCCAATATGACAACAACAGATTAGGGGGAATCTTCTTCCGCCTCTAAATGTTTGGCACTGGGCAAGCTTTTATCATGTTCGCAACTGCTAAGGTTAACTGCTATTTGTTGTTGTTGCAGGCGAATATGACAGCATCAGTCAATATTTTTGCAACTAAGTTTAACCTATCTACCCGCACATGTCTTACCTCTGACACAAAATGGCGGCCTGGTGTCGTCGGGCCGCATTGGAACAAAATTGCTGAGCGCGTTGGAACACGCATTGGAACACTCTCTCTGTTCGAAAACCAGAATCGCTTAGGCTTAGTGCTACGCTTATTGGTATTAAAATAAAGTGAATGTATTGCACTAGGAAACACTACCAGGGGCGCATTGAGAAACGTTTTACCCCTTAGGGCTGTGGGGTCTTGTCGTTGCCATTTACGTACGTCCGCCCGTCCGTCCTAGCGCCCATCCTTCCGTCCGCCCTAGCGTCCGTCCGTCCGTCAACATGTTCTTGTCCGCTGAATATCTGCAGATCTATCAAGTCGGACCTGACCAAACTTTGGTGAGAGTTTCCTGAATGTTGACTGATGAAATGATAAGATTTTCAGATAGCTATAATGATTTCATGATTTTTAATTATTTATTATTATTATTTATTGATGACTTAGCTTTTGCATTGTTATCTATGCTCATCGGGAACCCTTGGTTGCATGTTTCATTGTGACTTTTGAAGGTTCTCTGATAAAAGAAAACCTGTTCCATTCAAGATTCAAAGATTGTCATTGGATGGAACCCCCCCAATTCCCATTTCTTCTGGGAGCTTACATGATGCTACACTTGTTCAACCTATGCACTACCCTCAGGGGGATTTCCCCACTCCTGGGGCACTAAATGTTAAAGTTTTGGACTTTTTCCTATCCACAGCTTCTCAGCCTCATGTGATATGTATGAGATGCAGTGTACATTGTTTTTTTTTCAGACACACATGTTGAATCACATAAAATGTATCCATTTATAGTGATAACTAACAGGTTGGAGACATTATTTTATTTTAGAAGTACAAGAGGAAATAACCGGCGGGGGTTCCCGCAGTATCGAACCCCCTTTAGATTTGAATTTCGCGTCGCCTTAAATGAAGGACAACAGTTTTCTTCAATTTTGCTATTAAATCATTCTATTCCACATCATATGACTTATCCTAAAGCTTTTGCACAAAACATATTTTATTTCATCAGTGAAATATGAAACAACTAGCAGGGGAATCCCGCCAGTATCGAACCACTGTTAGCTTGAATTTCGCATCGCCTTAAATGAAGGACAACATTTTCTTCAATTTTGCTGTTAAATCATTCTATTCTACATAATATGATTTATCCTAAAACTTTTGCATGAACAATATTTATGTTCACACGTTTAACTGGTACAACATAATGCTTCAATTTTTCTCACCAAACATGTTACTGTACCTTGGAAATTATTTAAAACAAGTGATTAGGAGAGCCCATTTTAGCCTGATTCTGGGCAATTTTGAACCCGGTTGTATACCTGGAGCTTATCCCCCCCTCCCCCAATAATGATAATGGTGTGTCAATCAGTGTGTTTCTATGCCATTAACTTGTTTTCACACTTGTGCAATGCATAAATTGCCACTGATAAAGCTACACTTTCTTGCATGCTGTAATCCTATTATATACGGTACAGAAATCACACAAACTGTATACATGTACGCAGGGCTGTATCCAGGGATTTTTTGCAGGTTCCGATCCAAAACTCCCAATTACTTTTCCTAATTCATTATTGAGGGTCAATTTTTTTCAGTGAATTTCGGCGCAAAAAGCCTGTGATCAATCACAAAACAGAAGTCTATTAACAGGAAATTCAATACCCAGATATGTAATCGGATCGATATTGAGGCTCCCAGAAACTTTTTCTTGGAGTATTTCCTTCAGAAATCCTTTCAAATTGAACAACAATAACAACACTTTCGTTTTTTGTTTCATTTAAGTTTTGGGCGCCCATAAGTTGTCCGGAACTAAATTGGCTCTTTTAGGTGCTTGCCTGCAATTCATGTTTTAAAAATAAATTCATTTGGTTTGAGGTTGGAAAGTTTCAACGCAATCCAAAATTTTCAAAGTTTTAGCAACCCTTTAAGTGGTTGGGTAACATATGCGCCTTTTCTGTCGTGTTTATCGAAAACAAAAACTGCACCGCATTTATCAATTAGTCTGCAAAGTGTCCCGATGCGCCCTCGGCCTCTACGGCTTAGAAGATTTCATGCTAATTAATATCCCTTCATCCCTTCTATATGAACTACGAATAATTACTGCAAGCGCCTACAGGCATACAATACTATATTTTAAGTTGGATACGTAGGGCGACTTTCTGATTCACTTTCACGAAGATTTCTTCCATCATCCTCATCTCAATCTCAGGTTTCTCTTTTGCCATCTTCATCTCCATCTCGTGATCATGTTGTGCTTTCCTCATGTCCATCTCGTGTTTCTCTTTTACCATCCTCATCTCCATCTCGTGTTTCTCTTTTACCATCCTCATTTCCATCTCGTGTTTATCTCCTGTCATCCTCATCTCTATTTCGTGTTTCTCCTCTGCCATCTTCTTTTCCCGTACGTTTTTCTCTTCGGCGAACCTTTTGTCTAGTAAGAATCTCTCTGACTCGAAATCGATTTTCTTTTGGTTGGCAGATAGTATTTCATCCGATTGCGATTCCCTAGATGGCGGTGTGCTATAAGTGGAAATGGTTGTATCTTCCCCAGACACGCTATGGTTTGATAGCTTCCGTCTTTTAACTGGAGGTGAGACCGGAGTTGAAATATTTCTCGACGGTTGTTCGCATGAACTCGGACTGACAATCGGATGGGTGCTTGCATCTGTGGTGGTTGAAGGAATTCTTTCGAAAGATAGAAAATTTGGTTGTAAATTGAATCTTAGATTGACTGGTAATGGGCCATCTGGTGTTAGAGGAGCCGCTGCGTCTTCAAGTCGTTGTATGGCTGCACATTTAGACAAATGTCCTGCTTGGAAAGACAAAAAGGATTACACAGATTTGTTATTGTTAATTGTTACATATATGTTTTCATGAAAAATCGAATTATAATCTTTCTTGTCAAAAATCAAAAACACCCCAAAAAGGATGTACATTTTGTACATTTAGGGCAAAAAAGACAAGTTAGCTATTATACGTCAGAAAAAGATCTAACTCCTGATCAATGCAAAAGCTCGGTTGTATACAAATTTACATGTGCAGGTTGTAATTCTGTGTACGTAGGAAGACGGACCGATGCTTGACCGAAAGACTCAGTGAACGTGCATCTGGCAAGAGTTCTATGTTTTACCACATTGCTAAACGTGAAGGTTTTCTTATTGTACATAAAATTTTCAGCTATTAGATTCATTTTCTAATGAAAACAGTTCCAATTTTAAATCTCTAATTACAAACAACTGGAAAGGAATAGACAAAGCCAAACACTGGTCGGACTATTTAAAGAAGCCCTAACTATAAGGTGCACACGATCTACATTGAACTCTAGTCTGAAAGCATCCAAAGTACTTACTTTATTCAAGTAACGGCAATCACATTCTGTTCACTTATGTTCATTTATCTTGAATATACAATCATTGTAATACCTCTCTGCACACACGCCTACCAACGACTATATGTTATTTTACGCTTAAAAGGGTTCACTTTGCTACTATTTTGACTAAAATTTTCATCGTAACTGCTAGGACCCGATTGATGAATCGTTTCTTACTTGAGCAGTATAAATGTGCTGATGAGCACGTAAGTGTAGCAGCCCTGATGATGACATAATATATGTCGAAGTATTGATCGAAATATGGCTTTTTGTGGTTATGCGTGGTTACAGTTACTACGTAAAGCTACTCAGTGGAACACCTGGATCCTGTGAAGTCATCTGTTCAAAAATTACCTATGTGAACGTTAGACGAACGCTCAATGAAATATCTATTCAATCTGTTTCAAAGATATTTACCTCCCATCTGTCCGTGTTCAGGGCTCATATCCTTTCTCAAGTGGTTTAGCTTCTCCCATTCTGACATTAATAATTCCTTCAGTACGGGTAAATCTCCATCTTCAAAGATGCACGTAAGTACGTTATATTCCCCAAATCTTATCCATGATTTGCTTTCCAACATCTTCCACAAATCACAAAAATCAGCACAGCCGGATAGATCTGCTTTTGATAGATATGTTTTCGCAAGGTGTAATATGTATTTAAATTCCTTTCCGGGATCAATGTTGGAAAGAAGTTTTATCGGTAAACCGTTATGAATCCGAAGAACCTCGGCTGAAACGGAAATGGAAACTCATATTGAAAAAAGAATATCTTGAGTAGAATTCTGGTACCTCACTTGGGAATTGAAGCCAGGAATAGTTATTAAATCAACAAATTCCTTGAATTTATGTCCCAAGACGTTTCTATGTCGATCCTAACATCGTTGTCAAACCAGTAACATGCAATTGGTAATGCTTTTAATGTACATTTGCTGAACCAGATTGAGAATACGTATAATAATTATATCCATTCATTGGATGAATATTATTCAATGCATAAAAGGATACCGATTCACGACCAATAGAAATAGGCATGGGGACTATTCAAACAGCCTAATACAGTACACACTCCTGGAATGACAATGGAGGTAATTGTATAATTTGAATAGGAATTGTTTTATATGTCATAGCGGGACATTGGCAGAGTTTCTTTATTGTGCTATGAGGTTGACAGTCCTGGTCTCTGTTGAGCTGGATTTGTGGCGTTTCATCTGGATTGTTTCCGACAGATTTCTTCTTCTGTGTAGTTAAGGGTAAGGCATTTCAATTGTTCCATTTGATCTGGTGATGTGGATGGGCTTCGATATAATCTGACTGGGCCGATTTATTATTTAATTTGTCTACTGATTATTTGTATTCAGCCACACTGACGTTAAGTGACATATCGGTTTCTCAAACATAATACTTATGGCAATAACGATCAATTTGTATATTGTGCCTTTGCGTTGGGGTTTATCAGTGAGTGGATTCTTTCCCGTGACCTAGTAGGTTATTGTGCGTGATACTGCAATGGAAAACCTTTCGTATGTTCAGTTTGTCCCCCCTGAGAGATAATAACTCGTCTATATTCGTCTTCATCCGATACTTACTGATTCTCGGTTACCAAATCCGATGACTATTGGATGACAACGAGCGGCTTTCCAGCGAGCGCAATCAAACTTGATAAACTATTTAAGGCCACGGAATGGACTCCATCTACCGTCAAACCCAAACCAAAGGCAAACAAGCAGCCAGAGGATGCTAGGTCCCCCGCCAAAATGGCAGCAATATTTATAAGCGCTGTCGGTTTCAGAAGATATTCATGAGGATGGCAACAGCTACTTCACAGGCGTAAGAAGCAGAGGGGTCTTTCCACCTTCCCAGGTTTTGAGATCAACTCCGAATGGCTGACTGAATGTTGATTGCTACTGTAATATATTTTCTTTACCATGTAGCATGGAAATTATGTAACCGAAATGCAACCCCAAGAGACAACTCATAGTATATTATCTGCAAACTAAATTTGACGAGAATATGAAGGCATCCTCAACCTATTGCCCGGAAACCAAATTTAGACTTTGCCACAAGGGGTCACCACCTGCACGTGCAAGCAGGCAAAACACAATCCCAAATGACATCTCATGTCATGGTATCGGCATATGAACTTTGAGACTCTGAAGAGGGGTCCTCAAGTTATTGCCGGTACTAGATGCCCACCGGTGTTCATGTTATTTGGGGCGGGTCACATATGAATAAAAATTTGAGAATAATCTGATGAGCAGTTGCCAAATTATTGCCCGGAAACAAATTTTTCCACCAGGAGACGCCACCTGTAGGCAGAAGCGGGAAAAATACAATCCCAAGGAACATGGTATCGTGGGGACATCTGCATACCAAATTTGAGAAAAATCCGATGAGGGTCCTCAAGTTATTGCCCAGAAACCAAATTTAGATTTTGACACCAGGTGACGCCACCTCTAGGCGCAAGTCAGTGAAATGCATTATCAAGCGACATCTTATGTCACGGTACATTCATACAAAATTTGAGAAGAATCCGATGGTCGTCAGTTCTCAAGTTATTACCCGGAAACGAATTTGTGATGTTGCCACCAGGTGGCGCCACCTGTGAGTGCAAGTGAGCGAAAGGCAATCCCAAGCAACAGCTCCTGGCATGGTAAATGCATGCCAAATTTGAGAAGAATCCGATGAGCCGCAACGTTTCTCATGTTACCCAGAAAGGTACATATGTAGGATATTTCAAAGAAATTCGACCAAGTGTTTCTAAGTTATCACTTGCAGCATGGAATAATGGAATGAACTCTAGTGGCGCCACCTCCGGGTGGATTTTGCTGAAACGCATCACCAACGATGTTTTGTCGCAGGGAATGCATTTACCAAATTTCGAAGAAATCCGACAAATTGTTCGAAAGTTATCGCTCGTGAAGGATTTGAACAAACATGAACGGACATGCACTAAAGATTGGAACAAGACCCAGTGGCGCCACCTACAGGCGGATCTTGCTGAAACGTAATACCAACGACGTCTTGTCGCAAAGAATGCAGATGCCAAATTTCGGAGGAATCCGACAAAGCATTTAGGAGTTATCGCTTACGCAGTATTTGCACGGACATGCACTAAATATTGGAACAAGACCCAGTGGCGCCACCTACAGGCGGATCTTGCTGAAACGTAATACCAACAGACGTCTTGTCGCAAAGAATGCAGATGCCAAATTTCGGAGGAACCCGACAAAGCATTTAGGAGTTATCGCTTATGAAGCATTTGCACGAACATCCACGGACATGCACTAAAGATTGGAACAAGACCCAGTGGCGCCACCAACAGGCGGATCTTGCTGAAACGTAATACCAACAGACGTACTTGTCGCAAAGAATGCAGATGCCAAATTTTGGAGGAATCCGACAAATCATTTAGGAGTTATCGCTTACGAAGTATTTGCACGGACATGCACGGACATGCACTAAAGATTGGAACAAGACCCAGTGGCGCCACCTACAGGCGGATCTTGGAAAAACGTAATACCAAGAGACGTCTTGTCGCAAAGAATGCAGATGCCAAATTTCGGAGGAATCCGACAAAGCATTTAGAAGTTATTGCTTACGAAGTATTTGCACGGACGTGTCCGTGCATGCACGGACACATAGAAGCACGACCCCAGTGGCGCCACCTACAGGCGGATCTTGCTGAAACGTAATACCAAGAGACGTCTTGTCGCAAAGAATGCAGATGCCAAATTTCGGAGGAACCCGACAAAGCATTTAGAAGTTATTGCTTCCCTTACCAAAAAATCCTATAGGATTCCTATAAGAAAATGTCCTATACGATCCTATAGGATTTTGCCTATAGGACAGTCCTATAGGATTGTCCTATAGGACAGTCCTATAGGATCTTATAGGACAGTCCTATAGGATCTTATGGGACAGTCCTATAGGATCTAATAGGACAGTCCTATAGGACAGTCCTATAGGATCTAATAGGACAGTCCTATAGGACAGTCCTAAAGGACTGTCCTATAGGCAAAATCTTATGGGATCCTGTAGGACATTTTCCCACAGCAATCCCATAGGACTGTCCTATTGGACCCTATAGGACTGTCCTATTGAATCCTATACGACTGTCCTGTAGCATCATTTATGAAGTTCAGCAATATTCCATAGCTATTTTCAGGGTACTCTTCTGAAAATGAGGTGAACCTTTAAATGTGGAGTTCAGTAAATAAAATGGATCAGGTCAACTCGCTTCTGGTCCCTGATATCACTGAAGTCATGGCGCATACACAGCGTCCTGAAGTTTTTAAAGGAATAACCTCTTACAGTAACTACATGGAGCAGCAGTGATTGCTCTCTAAACAGTACTGATCAAATAATTACAGTGTACTGGACAAAAACTGATCAGTAATGTTCAGATAGCGCACAGGTACTATTACGTAACATGTCAGACATGTTACCCATGAAGACATTTAACATAAGCCGATCCGTGCATACGGACATTTTATTGTATACAAAATAACGCAGGATACACATAAATATAGAGGGTATATATTAGAATGACATAATATCAGTGTGCCATGTTGTCACTGGGGAATGATGTGGGGAGCCTCTCTGTGCTTCTCCTTCCGTCGGTAGCACTTCTGTTCGCCATTCAGTTTGGCCTTCATAGAATCCTGTATATCTTATCCTTGCCAGGAAACTTCTTTTGGTAGTACTTTAGCGAAAGGGGTAAAAGAAAATATTTAATTAGCACATCATTAAAAGACATTTAGAAGTAGGGCTGCAATGCAGGAAAGAAATGCATTAAACTTGCCAAAGGCTTGGAACCCCAATTTATATACTCAATCAAATAGGCAGCTGCAAGTTTGTGGGTAACCAAGTTTAATACTTGGGCAATTTTACTTTGATTGGCTCCTTATTTAAGTATTACAGCATTTTATTATAGCGGGGTAATTTAATTTGAATACCTGGCTTGTGGGACGCTAAGCGCTCAAAATGTTTTTGTCACAGTGGATAAAGCTGATAAAAGATCCGAGATATTTTCAAAGACAAGAACAATTACCTTGTATAGCAGCCTTGATTCAATGAGTGGTTTTACGTCTGCATCAGGTCTAGTATTTGACTCCACACCAGTCAGCGTGCGTGTAGCCATCTCAGCTCTTGTGAATAAAGCTGACAATAGATCCATGGCCATCTTTCGGGGAACACTCTGGATAATGTTCTGTACAACTCGTCTTGGCAGATATACATTACCAGACACCACCGACTGAAAGATGATAAAATAACTGTTGTAATATTCTGCGTGAATATAAATAGCATCAACTTGTTTCAATAGGCTACCAAAATGATCAGTCAGCTTTAGAAGACCCTTTAAGTATTTAAACTCACTATAAAATTGTTCTTCAGGTATCACTGTTTCAAACATATTGTACTTATGTAAGGATATCCCAATTTACCTTTCTCTGTATATATCATTACATTCCTATGGATATGGAATAGGTCTTTGGATTATGGACGCGGATATTCTTTAATGGACGACGACTGAAATATGAATGACGGACTAGACGCTTGTATTGGGCTAAGAGTTTGTAATGGAGTATAGATAAAGCCTTTTATTATTATGAACGATAAAAAAACATATGACTTACAAGGTCAACATCTAATTCGGTGGTATGCTGTGAGATGGCGAAAACTGGAGATTGCTGTCCCAGGGTACCTGGTGTCGGCATAGAGAGGACTCTGGTACAAGTGAAGCAGCATGTACCATCGGTGAGGGATGTCTCTCTGGGGTAGTTGTCTCCTGAGCACAATTGCACGGACAGCTTTGCTTCACTTCCTGTACAAGTTGTGACAAGTCCAAAACCATTCTTGGAAGATCTAATGAGGGAACAAAAAACAATGGAAATGTATTCGCAAATGCACCATAACATAATGAGGATAGTTAAATTACAATACGGATCATGTGTACATTCT
>JAVTVY010013355.1:0-52568 GCA_036873755.1 Hanleya hanleyi
AATGAAGATGCTTAAAGATGTAATCAGCCTCAAATCTAGGCTGGAATCGATCTCTCCCAAACTCCACGAAAATGGCATATATTACGACTGGTACAAAATAAAAACATTTGACCATAAACAAGTAAACTTGTTTCCACCATTCACGAGAAAAGAGAAGGAATTTGTCTTTAGAAATAAACAGCATGGCATGCCGTTTATTTTTCGATTGCTGGGTCAACAAGCATTTACACGTGGGGTGCATTCTGCCTACGTATGGTCTGCCACTCTACCGAACATTAGGCACGAGCCATGACGTTATGCCATGGCTGCAGCTGTTCAGCATTCAGATACGTGAGCGTCGCCACGTCACTCACACGTCACGCAGTGACATCATTTTCCTCTCCACGTACAGCACATATTCAATGGCGAAACAGAAAATCCGTCGAAGCGGTCAGAGTTTCAAATTTCTCTGGCAACATATTCTTGCATGCGTTGTATATGGCAATCCCACTATCATCAAATATAATACCAATGATGCTTTAGCAAACTTTGCTGCCGAAAAACAGACGGGAGAGAGTTTACAAAATCCATCTATTTTGAAGCTGAACTTTAAGAATTGCAGTGGAGAAATGTATGAAAATGGTAGTACAACTGTTGCCTTTTCATCAGCTAATAAAATCATTTTTGGAGGTGAGGGACTTGTACGAGTTGTCACAGCGAAACAGCTCACCAATTTCCAGTATACGAGTTGTCAGAGCATTTCCATCATAGCTCTCTAGATTTGTATCTAATACCGCTTATGCCGGTGCTAGGGGCCGTGTGGTCATATCATCCAAGTTGCCACATGAACAGGTACAATAAAAGCGTACCTGAGATACAACACATCACGAATCGTTAGATTCTTAGTATGTGCTTTAGAATAGGTTAATCAGAAGACTATTCTGTGAAGTCATGTGACGCAGTCAGTATGTCGGCACCCCTCCCCACTTCCCTTATATGTGTTGTAATTTTTTCCTGTATATGGCGAGATTCTGCTGGTGGACGTTTCGTCCCCGAGGCCCGCACCCTGTACAGACCTTTTGGTCTTTGATATATGTTGGCACTTGTGGGAAGTTGATGCTGGGTCGACATCGGGCATTACAGACTAGTCTTTTGTGTTAAATGCCGTCATTTACATCTGACGACGATACAGCTCACCAATCTCCAATGTACGAGTTGTCACAGCGAAACAGCTCACCAATTTCCAGTATACGAGTTGTCAGAGCATTTCCATCATTGCTCTCTAGATTTGTATCTAATACCGCTTATGCCGGTGCTAGGGGCCGTGTGGTCATATCATCGAAGTTGCCACATGAACAGGTACAATAAAAGCGTACCTGAGATACAACACATATCACGAATCGTTAGATTCTTGGTATGTGCTTTAGAATAGGTTTATCAGAAGACTATTCTGTGAAGTCATATGACGCAGTCAGTATGTCGGCACCTCTTCCCACTTCCCTTATATGTGTTGTAATTTCGGTGATAATTAACACTTGACTGCGTGTTGTTTTCTGTTTGAATGTGATTGAGCAGCTTGGTGAATATTCAAGCAATGTGTTGTATTGCATCAAAGTGAAATCTAGCTTAGGTCCCTTTGACAGGACTAACGACAGGACTTCAAATTTGATATTTATGATGAACAGATGCTCAAAGTCTTTTTCTGTTCTGTGTTAGGAAATAAAAAGCATTGGTCCTCTGAATATTCATGTCAAAAAGTTCATACACAAAAATGCGACAAAAAAAGTTCCACCCCCACCCCAACTGTTTGTACCGGCCCTACACCCCCTTCCAACACTCCGATAAATGTTGCACGGTTCCTTATCTCAATCACGCTTGAATTGGGAATGTTGAGTATGTAAAACGCTTGGCGTTCAGACTACCAAAAACGTACCACTACAGACCTTGTAGATTCAGTGGCGTAGTCAGCCTTTCTAAAGGGATGACGCTTTTTTCTATTAGATGGCAAATGACCATTCCTAGATGGATACCGTTTGGCGTTTTTAGAGTTTTCCTTCAAACCATCGAAACGAGAGCCTACAGTACTCGTTGACTGATTGAATCTTGCCAAAGGCACGGTTGCTATCCGCCACATCGATGGAAATACCCTTCCTCAAACAAAACAAACATTGAGAGATCCAATGGTGCAAGAAATCCTTGCAGACCTCCAAAAGTACATTCGTTATTGTTCTAGCAGACAAGGCGCATCAAGTAATATCATATTTATATGTAAATATTACTCTTACCAGGTGCTGGTTATGGAGTTGAGTATAGCTATTCAACATGCTTCTGTATCGACTTACTCCTCCACTGGAATTACTTTGGAGGATATATTCAACAAACTCAAGATGTTTCTCAAGGAAAGCGATATACCAAAATTGTACTGGACTCCCAAAATATATGAAACACCATGCAATGCTAGATTGATAGCTGGTTCCAGAAGTTGTACAACTAATCTTCTGCCTACTTTGTTAGCAAGAGTCCTGCAAACAGTTGAATCATTTTGGAAGAATTATTGTGTTCTCATTTCAAGAAATTCAGATGTCGAATGCATATGTATACTGGAAAACTCGAAAGGTCTCACGGAAGAACTAGATAGCAAAGGAAACACACCGTATAGGCATCTACTTGGAATTTCTCCACTATCTATACTATTATTCCTCATCATTACCTCATTGAACACCTTCGTTCATTAATAATCTCGATGTTGAATAAAACTGGCCATGCTTTCTCTCACATCAGCTCTACGACAAGAGAGACGGTTAAAGTTTTGCCATAGTTAACCACCCATTTCTGAATAGCATTATTCCAGAATGACCTGCATACGACGTGTACATCTCTCCTGGCCCCAGTTGCTAGATCATGTGCAGACAATGACGAATTAAATCAAGGTCACATAATATTACTGCATAAGCTTGTCAAACAGGGGTATACCACCAAACGCCCCCATTCAATGTTTCTCAAATTATGCGATAAATATCTTACACTGACGGCAAATTAGGATCCTTGCGTGCAAGATCTCTTGCGTTACATTTCGTTATGAACCTGTGTCTAATTCTGCTTAACCCTGGACTAGAGCCCGAATGGTGTTCAAATGAACAGTCGCAATGAAAGCTTGACTGAGATATTTACGCTGGAAATGACGTGGAATTCATTTGGATAAAGAATAATGGTCAGTCATTAGAGTTTTATGTATAGAGCATCATGTCTTGCTAACATCACTGAATAGTGTTGACCGCTTCTCTATTGTAGGAATAGATTTTATTTTATACACATTTGAAATTGGGGCTAACTGTCATACTAAATAGGTCTTTCGATTTATTGACGCGGAAATTCTTTTACTGACGACGGCTGAATATTGAAGAATGTCGAATCTGACGCTGTAGCTATTTAAATGATTTATGTTTAATTTTCCATTCCGTTTATCACAATGACATTGTACAGTACAGTAGTAACTTGAGACGGCGTAAGCAGTGTATGGACTGAGAGTAGAGTCTGTCTTATCATGAACCATGCTTCATGCTTGTCGTCTCAAGCCTTGACCACATCCACCCTGTAAAACACCGAAGACAGCCCGTAAAGCACAGATAAGACTGTGACATAAAAAATCCACATTAGCAAATCTTGCCAGGATCGCAACATCTGGAAATTCTGCAGTGAAGATGGCGGAGTATACGGAATTGACCGACCATTTTGATGATATTCTTACCTTTCCACATCATTTCGAGTACGGACAGTCTACTAACCGCTCACATGACGTGCGCAACGATGGACACGTACGTCTCAGCGATGATCTCCATGCGGTCTTGGGTCCCCGACATCGGTTCTGTCATGCAACACAAGAATTGATGGATGATCATCGCATATATCTATGATGCGCCTACTTGTCCTGGAGAATAAGGATGGCGGTTCGATTCCGGTTCCGGTCTAATATGGCGGGCGAAATGAAAATTCATGCTATTCAATAAGTATATTTTGGCCCTGTATGATTCCAGTTCTCTTGACATTTTATATCGTTAGTTGTCTCGTGGCTCACGTTACTCACGTTGCTTCTGAAAAAGAGCCTTGGACAGTGGATACAGTTTAATGTGTGACGGTGACAACATTTGGCGCAAAATTAACAACAACAACACAACAGTTACTTTGAGCATGGCGGACAAAAAGCCGAAAACGTCCCTCTATGCTGTTGGCAGAGGCCGTGAAATTGGCATATTCAATGACTGGATTTCTTGTGACAAATCTGTAACTAGATTTCCAGAGTCAATATATCAGAAATTTACTACAATGGAGGATGCAATAACTTTTCTTCATGATGCCGAGGTACCATGTCCCAAAATATGCCTACACCCAAATTTCAACAAATTGTCCACAGTCTCAGTGTGCGGATGTACAGTTCCCAAAATTCTAGAGGACTCCACAGAAAGTGCCAGCATACCTGCAAAAGAGCAAAATACTTGCTCAACCTTGGACTCTCACTCTGACACCAGCCATTTACATTGTAAAATATGTGGGGAAACTGCCTTCAGTAAGATGATCCAATGCAGTTCATGCACTGGCTGGGTCCACTATTCTTGCACAAATCTTCCAACCTACCAATTAGCAGCCCTAATAACATCACAAAGAAAATTCTCATGTGAAAAATGTATCACCATTCCGGACTGACTTTTGACTTCGGAATCTTCAGAACATGCAGAAGAACACTTGGATGTGGTACACACTGCAGAGCTACCCACAGCAAACCTCAATATCATAATTAACAGTCTTGAGAAGCTCCACGCTGTGTGTGATCTATTGGACAGTAAGCTTACTAATCTGTCTACCACCCAAGCATCTTTGGTAGAGAAAGTAAATGAGTTGGCCTCAGCAAAACCTGACCAGAGGGATATTGACAACTCTGAATTTAAAGATCTCTTGTCTACTTCTATACACTCTCTCGAAGAGAAGATCATTACATCACTAGACGAATCAAATGACAATGTTAAGAAACAGGTCATCTCCGACCTCAGGTCTCGTCTTGAGAGCGAAAGCATTCGACGAGTGCAAGCAGAATCTCAAATTAAGGCTATGGCAAAAGAAACAGAAAGCCTAAAGTCAGAAGTTAAAATAACTGAACAGTTAGATTGGTCAGGCAGTGAAATCAGCTAAAGACTTACAAACAAAGTCCAAATCTCAAATCGAACAACAAGTTGGAAAAATCCATAGTGTCCATACACTGCTCACAGACGTGGTTGTTCCAGGCATCCAAAGAAACCACTCCATTTCCGAACAGATGCAGTCCAGAGTGATTGAGGAAATAGGGAAAATTCCTCCTGTGATTGCTAACCAAATCCCACCAGAGCCTCCCAGTAAGTCCTGGGCTGATATGGTTAATACTGAGAAAGCACCCAGAAACAATAATGTGCTGATCGTAGGCAACTCTCACCTGAAACCAATTCAAGAAAATCGTCTAGTGTCGGATTGCTGTAATATCACGAAATTAACAGCTTTCACTGTCGCTCATGCTGAAGACACTGTACTCGAAAACCGGACCCAAAGACAGGACTGCGTTGTTCTACATCTTATAACAAATGATGTGAAGTCTGCCAGTAGTGACCAATGTACGCAGAATATGGTCACCCTCATTGATTCTATCAAAGGCAAATGGCCTGAAGCCAAAATCATAGTGTCCCTGGGAATCGCAAGAGATGACAGCGCTCAGTTCAACAAGAAGATATATGAAGTGAACATTAATCTACAACATAAATATATTTCCGACAGCACTGTCTCCTTTTGTGACAATTCCAATCTGTCAATGCGTGGTTCTCCATCCTCTAAGTTCCTTCAAACTGATGGGGTCCACCTTACCGATCAGGATACTCGGGTGTTGGCTGCAAATCTGAAAGCTGCAATATCCAGATGTTTACCTACAACAGCTGGCAGTCGCTATACAGGGGGTATAGGTAGATCATCACGACATGATTCTGTTCGTCTAGCTGGGCATTCCAGAAAGCACAGCAACCGATTTCACACACTCAGTGACCATGGTGGATACGAGTCCTACGATGAGACGTCTGGTCGTGACCCACACGAGAGAGGAGATACTCGAACAGGGGGAGCGGGAGTGATTACAGCAGCGACGAGGATGACTTGTACCGCCATTCACGCAGGTCACATGGGTCAGGTCGATCCATTGGTGATGGCTACAGGGACCCCAACGAGTATGGGAAATTCAACGGCAATGGCAGGTCAGGAAGGGGACTGCAATCCAGGGCTAAATACCGATACTACTAGGAAAGTACATGGTTATTCCAGCTGAAAGCTTGTGGCTTTCTTTCTGGAACATCAATGGCCTTTTTTTAAGGGACCAAAATAAGTTACTGGACGATGATTTTATTAAAAGTGTTAACTCCTGTGACATATTGTGCCTCTTGGAAACCCAATGCGATCCAAATATAAGTCTATCAATGTTTAATTTTGAATCTTTTAATTGTCATCGTACAAAGGCAAAGAAAGCCACGAAGTTCTCCGGTGGTTTGGCTACTCTTATTCGTAAATCTGTTCTGAGTGGCGTACAAATACTTGAACGGTCTGAGGACATTGTCTGGTTTAAACTGGAAAAAAGAGTTTTTCCATGTTATGGAGGATATTTATGTATGTGCCGTTTACTTCCCTCCTCGAAATTCTAGCTATTCAAGGAGGACAAACACGGATTACTTTGAAAATTTAGAGTTCAGTGTGGCCAAATACTCTAATCTAGGTCATGTTCTAATTGGTGGCGATATGAACGCCAGAACAGGTGCTACTAAAGACTATCTAGTCAATGACAGTTCTAACTATTTAAATATCTATTCTGACTATATTTGTGACCATACCCCACCTGGTCGCTATAGTGAGGATTGTGTTATAAATGGCAGAGGTGTAGATTTAATCAATATGTGTATATCTAGTCAGCTGAGAATACTCAATGGAAGGCTTTTGGGAGACTCGACTGGTCGCTTTACATGCTTTGAGCCTAATGGGTCTAGTGTCGTAGATTATGTACTTGGGTCCAATGAGCTATTGGCTGGTGGCTACGCCAAATATTTTAGAGTTAACAATCTCATAGGTCATTTATCGGATCACTGCCAAAGGACGTGTCAGCTTTACCCGGGAAAAAACCCTCTTGCTGTCACGTTTGTAAAGCGAAAACATTATTTCTCCATGTCAGCATGAAAAGTTGTGTTTCGTACATATAAAATACCGAAATTTCACACTGAAAATTCTCACAGTCAATGGTGACGTAAAACGGCGTCGACGAACGTTGAAAAATGGGCGCTTGGTCGTTTTTATATTTTCTGGGTACACTTTCACAGGGAATTCCCTTTATATACAAAATATGACACCTCCAACCAAAATCTAATTCCTTGTTCTCAATTTTATCAAATATACCACAAACATATATTGAAATATCATTTTGGTTGGAGGTGTCATATTTGCATGAAATTTAAAATAAGTTTTGTTTTCTCTGTTCACTTGGAAGACGGCGTTATATTGGCATTGTAACAGTCTTTGGTGTTGCATAGCTTCTTGGCCGTGTGGTTAGAGCGTTTGGTTGTGAATGAACAATGCTGTCAATTTTGAGTTCGAATCACAATTTTGTCAATTTATTTTTTTTATTTTTATTTTTTTTATCCATAGCTGAATGACTCCTGAAGAAATATTTCTGGAGTAAAATAGAAAAAAAAATATTTTACAATTAATATTTTGTAAGTCAAAAACCCCCAAAGCTGTTCTGTTTCCTTCACCACTTGTACTTCCGCTTGCAGTACAACGTATCACCCGAAACAGATAGGCCTAACTATTTTTGTCATCAATGCGTACGATATTTAATTAATGGATGTGCGTATATAGTAGTAAAGTAACATAGCAATGGCAAATATGAACAGAAGTGTGCCACTCAGCCTTACACGAAGGACCTGTTCCTGACGAGCGCATGGCACACTCAACTCTGTATATTAATAGAACAGGGGAAGGCCGGCCTTATTGCTTGAATACGTCATTCGTATATCACAAATCGAGGAAATCTGCCAAGAGGGTTTTTTCTCGGGTAAAGCTGACATGTTCTTTCGGTTACCTTACAGGTTGGTTATTTTGACAGGGCAGTTACCAACAAATCTCCCTTAAAAACACATAAGTTTTGTGACAAATTCATTTGGGACGATGACTCTTGTACTAAATTTAGCAATACTATTAATAACTCAGATTTTAAGGAACAATTGAACAATTTTATAACTCATTGCTACTCCTCGTCTGAGGTAAACACTGCAGCGGCCAATTTTACTGATATTTTACACAAGGCTTCTGTTCATTCATTGCGTGTGAAGAAAGTAATTAAGATACACTCAAGAACAAAACAGAGACCTAAGTGGTATGATATATCTTTATTGAAACTTCAAAAAGAACTTGATCAAAAGGCAAAACTGTTATGCAAATTTCCAAGGGATCCTTTCATAAGGTCATCCTATTTTGTGCATCTTAAACTCTACCGTAAAACCAAAAAATACAAAAGAAAATTACACAGAGAAAATTTAATTAACCGTCTCAATGGCTTACATGAATCTAGCCCCAAAGATTATTGGAAATTAGTTAAAGAATTGCGTACAAATACCAATAACACACACTCTGATAGAGCATCAAATATTGCTGCAGAAGAATGGTTCCTACACTATCAGAACTTGAATGGTTCATCAGATGTGACCTCTGATTCTGAGACACCATGTGCAGCACCGAATAATGTGTCATTTGACGAAACAGATTTTAGGATTACTGCCTGTGAGATCCAGAAATGTATAGGTTGTCTCAAAAACAACAAGGCATGTGGGCTGGATGGCATCTTGAATGAAATGTTAAAATGTGGTCAAAATTGCTTAATGCCCAGTCTTACTAAATTATTTAACCTTGTATATTCCACATCAATATATCCCACTCAGTGGTCACAAAGCTATATAATTCCCATATATAAGAAGGGAAACACCAGTGATCCTGGTAATTTTAGGGGGATAACAATATCCAGTTGTCTAGGAAAACTATTTAACAGTGTTCTTAATAATAGATTAACTAATTATATTAAAAAACACAACATTATGCCTAAGGAACAAATACATGTAGGTTTTATATCTGGTAAACGCACTACAGATCATATGTTTACATTAAAAACAATCTTAGATAAATATAACAATAAATTATCCCAACGATTATACGTGTGCTTTGTAGACTTTGCCAAGGCCTTTGATAGTGTGCCCCATCAAGCCTTATTATACAAGTTACATCACCTTGGTCTTAACGGTTTATTCACAAAAATTATTGAAAACATGTACCATAACACGGTTCTTCAGGTTAAAGTTGGCGAACTATTAACAGCCCCTTTCCAATCCACAATTGGAGTTAGATAGGGCGATAGTTTAAGTCCCAATTTGTTCAATTTATATTTATATGATTTACCATCTATATTCGACTCCTCATGTGACCCAGTTATTCTTAATAATTCTCAGATTTCCGATTTCCTGCTTATTATATGCAGATGATCTGGTTATTGTCTCTCAATGTGCTACAGGTCGGCAGAACAGCCTTAATAGGTTATCCAATTTTTGCCAACGCTGGAAACTTAATATTAATAAATCTAAGTCTAAAGTTATGGTAATAAATAAGGCAGGTAGGTCTATTCCGACTAATATATCATTTAATGGGGAGACCCTTGATCAAACCAAATCGTACACCTACCTTGGTATTACCTTCAATCAATCTGGTACTTTCACACAAGCCAGAAATGACTTACATGCCAAAGGTTTGAAGGCCTATTTTCACTTGCTAAAATCTTTTAATGGTAATCATCCTGACATATCTACTATGTTTCACATTTTTGATCATACAGTAAAATCTATTCTACTCTATGGTGGTGGTGTCTGGGGCTGCTTTGATGGGGAAAAATGTCGTCAAAAGGGTATTGAATATGTGTTTAAAGCACTAGAAGATATGTCAGCTGAAAAATTACATTTGAAATTTTGCAAGGTCTCATTAGGTGTACACTCAAAGTGTAGCAATGACGGTGTCAGAGGTGATGTAGGTAGAATTCCAATCACCTTTGACTTAATAACTACTATGTTTAAATATTGGTTTCACCTGCATGATTTAGACGATAATAGTCTTGTAAAAGAAGCATATGTAGTTTCACGCATGTTACATAAAGATAATGTACAGTCTTGGATTGCTGGTATGGAAAGCTTATTGAGAGTATTTAAACTATCTCATTTATCACCAGACACCTGGGGTGGTTCTGCAAAATCTGCGACCAAAAAGTTGCAGTTAGCTCTGGCAAACTCTTACCAACTGGTATGGAAAAACAAAATTAAGCTAGGCAATTCTATGCCTTGCATAGAACAAAGTCGTATAAATTTCCACAACTCCTTTCACAGTAAGCTTAGAACTTATCAGCTATTCAAAGACAACTTAATATTTGAATCATATCTAATAAATACCGTGCTGCATATTCTAAATTTAGGTTAAGTGCTCATAAACTTTTAATTGAGAAGGGGAGATATACTCAAACTCCTGTCAGCTTAAGGACTTGCCCTCATTGTCCTGGTTATGTGGAGGATGAAATTCATGTTTTGCTGGAGTGTGCCGTTTACGTAAAATGCAGATCTAATTTGATGATGGTAGCCTCCAAGCTATCCACTAACTTTCTTACATTAAGTATACTGCATAAATTTATATGGCTTTTGAGTTGTGAAGATACTCTTATTTGCAATGCTATTGCAAAATGTATCTTTGATATATTCAGATTACACGACTCAGGGGAGATAACTCCAACATAATATGAAGAGTTTAAACAAAAAATAAGAGTTACCTCCCATGCTCTATCAGTTACAGTGCTGTCTCCCAGTCGCCTCCGACTCGATGGGTCAGCCGTGGGCAGGCAGGGTCGGGACTGGGCCTGCTCCCACTCGCCTGGCGGAGGGCGCATCGAGCCGGGATTTCGGCCTGGGGCGGATGGTGGTCGTCGGTAGGAGATGGGAATGAGCCATCTCCGTCTGACTGTCCTCCGCCCCTGGGCCGGAATAGCGGCTGGGCATTGGTAGTACTTAAGTTAACTAGTATTGTGATCATGTTTTGTGGGGTTAAATATTAGGGGGAGGGAATCATATATAATCTAGGGATGGGGTTATTAGAATTTTATTTTTTCTATTTTTCTGTATTAAATTTGATTATTAGCCTCTCGGGGCGTTGTGATCAGCAAATAAAGATATTCTATTCTATTCAGCCCGTTGGTTTACTCGGCCGAGCCCCGCACCCCGCACCCTCGACCGTTCAGACCCGGACGGTGTCAAAACAACTCCACCCGTACAGACCCTAGCGGAAGAACACCACCGTTATTACTGACCCGCTGCGTGAATTTCGTTTTGTTGGACTATACTTTGTGAGAGACATGTGGGCTACAGGAATGTAACAGAACTATTTCGTCATTCTAGTGATATTGTGTCCTGCTCGATGAAGACAATGACATGAAGATGTAGGACTGAAAGATTTGCATTTTATTTTATTGTGTATTGGTCCTTTTTCCCCTTCTGTGTATTTTTTTCAAAATTCGGACAATTGTTTACAATTTCATTGGACGCTGCACATCTACATCTCTACACAAGATGCCTGACAATAACTTTGCTGAGAAGTGACTATACACTATCAGGTCTGCGTTTATGAGTTGTCAAGACGCACTGTTGGTAAAGTATGGGAATTAATGTCCTAATGTTATACATCCAAGCATCTTTGGTATTGATTGTGTACCCGGAGTTCTTATTATTTTTGATATTGGGATCCACTAGCTCTATTTTCTAAGAACAAGTTGTATACGCAAGGTTTGAAGATATTTGGTTTGGTTTCAGAGATTCCTAACAGTTCTGACGAACACGGTTTGTGTGGAAGTTTTAGTAACTATGTGCCTTGAGTTGTTGACATATATCGAAAATTTTGAAATTTGGCAAGCCGATCTAAAACTTGTTAATTGATTTCGGAATATATTCTAAATTTTAAAGTTGAAAATTAGTGGGTGAATAGAATACTCATTTGAATTGAGTAAGATTGTATTTCTTTGAGTGTGAATTAGTATGGTGACAGATATAAGCCTAAGAAAATCGACATCCTTTTCTAAGTTCTACCGTAATGACTATTTTTGTCATAACAATGCTAATAGTATATTTTCATGAATAATGGGGGGTATTCATGGTGGTTGGTTGAGTTGCAGTGGTTCTATGACAGTAGAACGCTCCGGCTCAGTGCCACGACCTTGCTCTCGCGACGGTGAGACTAGATGGGCATTGGCTATGGAATGTCACAGTGTTCTTTTGTTTTCTGTTGTTGTAACGCGGAATACCATGAAGTGGTGTTGTTTATACTTGAACGTTACTAATGATATGCGTGGCAGTGTTGAATCTGAGCTGTTGGATAGTAGCTATATGAATTATCAAGTATTCACTATTCGTGTTCATGCAGTCTATCCACATTTTAGGTTTTTGACATGGACCCTTTAGAATGAGGTAGGCTTCCTGGTTCTGATTATGCATGACGTAATGGTGAGCTTTGGGTGAATTTTACCTTTCCTCTGTGACGTCCTCATATGAATGTATTTGACTTTTGTTTTGTTGCCATTTTTGCTTGGTTTGTATTATTTTAGAGTAGTGTATTGGTGAAGTTTGACTGTTGATTCTGTTTTCATGAAATTGATTATGTTCATTGTTGTACATGTGTTTTAGAACGAAATAACTTTGAGTTAATTTTTCTCGTTTTGGGACATAATAATTAACTTGCGGTACCGGAGACATGTGAAATATCAGATGGGTTTGAATGGCTAGACAGATTTTCACACACTTATTTTAATCGCGTGAATTTGAATAATTGACTCACGTATGGTTAACATGTTGTAGAATGTTGGAAGTTCTGATCCACGTGTGAGTTTGATTCTTCACAAGCATGAACTGACACTGCGCTCACAAAATTTGGTTAACTGGTTTTCCCCTGCAGAGATAAACCTTTAACTTTCCAGTATGGGGGATATGTGAAATATGATCTGATATATGTGCACGATATTCATCAGTTTTGCATTTGTCCAAACGTCTTTATTATTATTTGTTTTGAACTCGCTGTGAATTCGTGGATCTATGGTATTTGTCGTTTTCACTTTTCCATTTATTCCTTCTTATGCAAAGTTGTATTGCTACCCTTGCCTGTGAACCAAGAACATGTATTTTTGGACAATGTGTGGTAACATCTGATACAGTAGAGTATGTGCTTGTCATACTTTTGATTTCCAAACGACAGATTAGGACGACGTGCCGTAAGTTTGTTTTTTCGTAGAAGACTCAGGGTAGGAAAGCATTTGGGACACCGCGATTGACCTCTTCATGTGTTTTGGGGTTTTTTTTGTTCAGTGGTGTATTTTCCATTTTATATTTCTGTTCCGCCGTATTTTTGCTTATTCCATTCAATTTTGTTTTTCCTCAGATTTTAGTTTCATTGTAGACGTGAAATTGTCAATTTCTTTTCTGTCCTTTTTTCGCTGATGAGGGTATATGGAGTTATTTTTTTTATTATTTTGGAAGATAATAATTAACTTATGGTACAGGGGATCTGTGACATTGTAAAGTACAGTAGTATTCTGAAGGGGCGTAAGCAGTGTATGGACTACAACTAGAGTCTGCTTTATCATGAATCAAGCATTCCTGCTTGTTGTCTCAAGTCTTGACCACATAACGCTTAACCCTATCTGGCCTAGTCTTTTTGGCACCTGTTCACGGAGGGGGGGGGGGGCAATTATTTTTCTTACCCTTTCAGCTAAAGGCTTGAAATTTACCACACTATACCGCTGGGTCCATGTCTATCAGAAAATGTAAAGAAATTAAAGATGGCCGCTTTGATGACGTCACAGTGACGTCATCTTAAAAAATGACATCTTTGGTCGATTTTTTGGTCAGAATTTTATTTTTTTTATTTTTTTTATTTTATGAAATTTCTCCGCAAAAGGGCATGATAAATTAGTAAATATTGATGTAATATGAAATAAAATAGTTTTTGCCCACTTTTCATTGCGGAAAAGCAGAAATTTTGAAGAAAAATGACGAAAACATCACTTTTATGGTACCCCATGTGGACGCCATCTTGAATTTACCCATGATCCTCTGCTTGTGGGGTTATGCAAATAGGCTCAAAATGACCCCAATATGATAAACTATAATGTCACGGAGTGTCAGCTCTCAATCTTTTGTCGTTCCGGAGATAGTCCAGAAAGTTTGATAGGGGGCACCATTTTGGCCCTCCTCCCTTCCCCCTTCCAGGCCGGTAGGGTTAATTAACTTCAAGAGTTTTGTTTCGCTATACTGCCCACTTGTGATACTGTGTTCATGTCACTTCTTAATTCGAGTGCTTTACCACGTGGCTTCATCTTGACCAAACTGCTGTTCAAACGGAATACTGCGGCACTTAAGATAGCCCTGTAAATTAGCTTCAGTTGTGAGTGCATGGTTTGAACTCTATTGCATGAAAGGAACAAACAAATTGTATCTTTAGTCATAGTACCATCAAGACTCCGGTGTTTTTATCTATTTCACCATCGATGCACACAAAATTATAGAGGTTTTGTCAGCAGCTTGTTTGTTCCATCTGGACCAGCTTTGGAGAAGAATAGATTTCACGTCGTATTCTACAACTTTAAATTTTCCCCGAGGCTGGAAATCCTAGAGAAACACTAGGTCGAAATCTGAAATCGTCAGGTTATGGAGAGAGCAACCGCTTGAGTTATACCCAGCGCACACTCTAATATCATCTGGTATAACCCATAAAACAGTGAGTGAGTGAATGAGTGAGTGAGTGAGCGAATGAGTGAGCGAAGTTCAACGTCGCTTTTAACAATATTTTAGTCAAAACGCGACGAACGAACATGGCACCACCCAGCCAAGTTCCGTTCTTGTCGCTTCAAGAAGCAAATCTTTGAAGCAACATGGTACCAGACACCCCGCCATCCACCCTATAAAACAACCCACAAGACACAGACAGGGCATCATTAGGTATAACCCATACAACAGTCTACAATGCATATACACATTATATCAACATGATTGAAATGACCAAGTGACAATTCCCTTATCAACTATCAGTACATCCTAATCGCAAAATGACAAAAAAATCGCTTCATTAATTGCATTAAATATTAACGTAAAGGCGTCCAACTTCATACAGTTATTAGGAAAAAAATCCTCCTTGTATATAAAAAAAACTTATTAGTTTTTTGTATATCATATGGAACGTATGTTCACACTTAACCAGATGCAAATGTCATTTAACAAAAAAATCAAGACGATTCATAAAATGTTGGTAAGAGATATCTCAGTGTACTGAAATGACCTCATCGATCAGCAGTCAACATGACGACCATCTCTTGTTAAATAGATATCATTCTGCTTTCTTATTACTCATATATTTTTCCATATAGTAGATATTCCTTCGTTCATCGTTTATCTGTTGTAGATTTCCGACATTCCGTTAACCATTTGTCTGTTCATATTGAATTTAACTGCTGTCTCCATATAATTAATATTCCTATTTCTCGTGTCTTCAAAGCCTAATATAGTGTTGAATGCATCGAATTGCAAACCATTCTTCAAGTTGCTGCTATGTAAATCGGATAAATAGTTTCTGCTTCTCGTTTACAAAAATTACAAAGTGCTCCTTGCTCCGGGTCAGAATTATTCATAAATGAGTAAGTGGTCAAAATTCTATTGGTTATGCGATATTTGAATTACTTTAGTTTCATTTCACCGAAGTTCTTTACTGATCGATTGAACATACACCAATCTTTGGACTCATATTCCATAACTAGAGTGGACTCACATTTAATATTTGAACTTGTCTTCTCGAAACTACTAGCCATCAAAATATTTCAGAAAATTATACAACCTGATGTTCTTACATTTATCAGTGGAAAGATAATTGGAGGAACAAATGGAGTTTCTGCTATACCTGATAATGTTAAAATTAATTGCAGCTTGCTTTATTGTCGTAATAACAGGACGGAATTTAAAAAACTGTTTGTTGAGAAGTAAATTTCATTGAAAGTATCATTGCTGAGAAATTTGTCGTCTCGTATGAGATCAATAAAGGGGAACCCACAGGTCTGAGCTAACTTTATGCTAGAATATTCACAGGGCTGTGAGTGTAATCTCTTCCAGATTTATAATATTACATATTAGCTGGGACGAGTATAGCGGGATATGAAACGCGGCTCCTCTCTTTGAACTAGGGGTTGTCTCGCTAATTGATATGTTAATGAGTGATTAGTGATTGGTTAATTAGTACGCCTCGTCACTGATTGGCTTTTGTGCGCAAAAGACCGTCACGTGTGCTTCGCTGCGAGTCCCGCCCTGTTTCGCTGGTCAATGCTGGGCGAATACACGTGCTTGTCAACAAGGCTCCATTAACGTGAACGCCAGTCAACTCAATTTAGGCCAAGATTGGTGACCAAAAAAATCCTTTACAGCTTAACGAGTGGCAAAAGGAATACATCATGCAAACGACAAGAAACAAAACTAGTGCACAGAGAAAAAAAATCTAAAAAAACATATGACTCAAAAGAGTAGTTCAATCACAAAAACGTACAAGAATTGTGAGATTTGTTCAGAATTCTACATATTTGGCATTTTTACGATTTTCACGAGCAATTATTTACAAAAACGAAAATGGAAAATTAAAACATTTTGCGTACTGTCAATGACATGCTTGCATATTTTGTAAAAACTAGCACAGATATACTTCAAAAATTGAGATAAATGAGAAGTTTGATCACAAAGAAGGGGAAAAATGAGTTTTTCCTTGCCGCTCCAGCCGCTCAGTTATCGGCAGCGCAGAGCGGTCGAAAGTTGTCATGAAAATATGCATCTTTTCGATGAAAATCCCTCAAAAGTTTCTTCACTCAAAATAGTACCCGTCTCGATCAAATAATCTGATGCCAATTACTGCAGAAGAACGTCTATAAATCTGGTAAAATCTGGAATGAATTCGTGACGAAAACTAGGCGATGCAAAGGCTCACGCGCGTAGAGCGCGAGACCTGGCAGGCGAGACATACATTCAGCGTGAGCTCGCGGCGGCGCCTTTGATGTCGGGGTACGTTTCATATCCCTTTAATATTCGTCCCAGATATTAGTAGCATAATGCAAACTATTTAAAGTTCTATTGCAAACAGTCAAAGTGGATGCTCTTATGTATTACCAGGAAACTACTCCTCCTCCGCCGCCGCCGCCGTCGCCATTTCAAACGTCCATATCTCTGAAACCGTTAGATATTTTTCAGATAAATTTTGTTTGCTGTCTGGCTAGGTCTGGGGAATTTTTCTGGTGGTGTTTTCGTGTTTCTATTTGATCACTAGATGGCGCTGTAGTTTGGAAAATTATTAACCTTTCTGACACGATTTTTTTCCAACGGCTATTTCGATTTTCGTGAAATTTGGGTATATATAGTGATCTTGTACGGCAGACACAGAGCTGAAAAGGTTTTGGTGGTGTTAGAGTGACCCTAAGGGCACGATTTTGATAACACAAAATGACAATTGACTGATTTGAATAGAGGTAAGTTCTATATTAGTGTATTCCAGGTTGCTGAATATAAGTGTGATATGGCTGGAGCTCTATTTTATTTTCTTTTGTCATCCAATGGCTGCTGAATTCAAAAATTTGTCACCACCGCCATCGTTATTTGAAACGTCCATATCTCTTAAACCGTTAGAGATTTCTCTGTCAAACTTTGTTTGCTATCTCCCCAGGTCAGGGGAATTTGCCTGGTGTGTTTGCATGTTTTCATTTTATCACTAAATGGCACTGTATTCATGAACCTTATAAACCATTCTGACATGATATTTTTCCAATGGCTTTGCTGATTGTCACGAAATTTGGATATAATTATCTTGTAGGATAGACACAGAGCTGAACAAGTTTTGGTGGCGTTACCTTTACCCTAAGGGCACGATTTTGGCAACTTGAAAGGGAATGTTATTCCTGGGACGAGTATATTCGTCCCAGGTTATTCCCAAAATGAAAATCGACCGATTTGAACAGAGAGAGGTTGTATAATGGTGTATCCCAGGTCGCAGGAGATGGCTGAAGCTGTAATTTATTTCCTTGGTCATTTAAACATGTATACAAATGTGAAATTTCAAAGTCAGATAATATGTATAATTAAATTGTATAAAACTGTTCTGTGGTCTTAGTTGCATTGACATTGTATGTATTAGCTGAACATAGTTTATAAATTTTGATGACAGCCTCGTGAAGATGATGACAAGAACTTGTACAGGCTAACCTGTGAATCAAACCATAGAAATACTTGTAGCATACTTTCACTCCTGGCATTTGTGTATTCACAATCTTTTGTCACTTTATAAGCAGGAATTCTCATATACATGTATGCCTACCAGCCTGTTTTCAAGATGATTCCATAATCATGATAATTTGATTATTAATACCGTGATATCTTTACACATTCATATTCTGCTGTAATTTAACACATTGATTTTTCTGAAGATGGCAGACCCAGAGAAACTAAGCAGAATGAAATAGTCATCCCAACATGCTGTTTTTCTTTACTGCAGTGAAATAACCAGTGGTTTTGAAGCATCTGCTTTTATTATATGTGCATGCTTGTTCTGTTAGTAGGCCCATTTGGGGTATAACCTGGGACGAATATTAAAGGGATATGAAACGTACCCCGACATCAAAGGCGCCGCCGCGAGCTCACGCTGAATGTATGTCTCGCCTGCCAGGTCTCGCGCTCTACGCGCGTGAGCCTTTGCATCGCCTAGTTTTCGTCACGAATTCATTCCAGATTTTACCAGATTTATAGACGTTCTTCTGCAGCAATTGGCATCAGATTATTTGATCGAGACGGGTACTATTTTGAGAGAAAAAACTTTTGAGGGATTTTCATCGAAAAGATGCATATTTTCATGACAACTTTCGACCGCTCTGCGCTGCCGATAACTGAGCGGATGGAGCGGCAAGGAAAAACTCATTTTTTTCCTTCTTTGTGATCAAACTTCTCATTTATCTCAATTTTTGAAGTATATCTGTGCTAGTTTTTACAAAATATGCAAGCATGTCATTGACAGTACGCAAAATGTTTTAATTTTTCATTTTCGTTTTTCTAAATAATTGCTCGTGAAAATCGTAAAAATGCCAAATATGTAGAATTCTGAACAAATCTCACAATTCTTGTACGTTTTTGTGATTGAACTACTCTTTTGGGTCATTTGTTTTGTTAGATTTTTTTTCTCCGTGCACTAGTTTTGTTTCTTGTCGTTTGCATGATGTATTCCTTTTGCCACTCGTTAAGCTGTAAAGGATTTATTTTGGTCACCAATCTTGGCCTAAATTGAGTTGACTGGCGTTCACGTTAATGGAGCCTAGTTGACAAGCACGTGTATTCGCCCAGCATTGACCAGCGAAACAGGGCGGGACTCGCAGCGAAGCACACGTGACGGTTTTTTGCGCACAAAGGCCAATCAGTGACGAGGCGTACTAATTAACCAATCACTAATCACTCATTAACATATCAATTAGCGAGACAAACCCTAGTTCAAAGAGAGGAGCCGCGTTTCATATCCCTCTATACTCGTCCCAGGTATAACTCCTCCATCTATCATTATTAACTAAAAGACTTGTTGTGATATATCATTCACCTGATATATCATTCACCTGCAGTTCGCCGCATTACACATGGTTTATTCCATTCAACATATTTTAAAGCAGCTGTTTTGATGTATCTACATGTAGTTGTATTCTATATATCTCCTTCTGTTCGTACTGATTTACATGCCTGGATTGAATGTAAATCCTCCATCTATCATTGTATACTGTTAGATAATGACCTGGGATAATTAGTAAAGAGGAATCAACACATGTCAACGTCATATCTGTCCTTCCTTTGATATTTCTTTGAGCCTCATTGACAGGTAAACAATATTGCTACTACACCCACTTCATATCTCACTAAGCTTCTTAACTGATGAATTGAATACACATGGCTAAACGTAAAGCACTATGGTCACTTAATCTTGCTTGTCTCCACGATGAAAAAGCCAGTCAAGTTTCTTACTATTTATAGATTATATAATATGATTTTAATCTAGTACCTTGAGAAAGTCCTCTGAAAGACCATTTTCTTCAAATGATAGTCTTATCATTCCTTTTCATGCCTCATATTTACAATAACATGATTACTGATGTCCGTGTCCATGTTGACACGTGACCAGTCATTCTGAGGAAGATTGACAGGCAATATACAATCATGGTAGAAGATTGCTTAGAAATGGAATACAGCCAATCATAGCTGTGCTCTTCCTTGTGTTTGTTTGCTGATTGGATAGTCTGTAAAGGAAGATATTTCAATTTATTTGATACTACAGGTAGGATCCAACCAAAGAGATGCACCCGGTACATCAGTTACTCAAAGCTAGTTATATGCAGTGATTATGGAATATGCCTGTATGACCATTCACACAATAAAATCTGAAGTGGTTGACATATTGCATAATGTAATTTACATAAGGGGACCAGCAGACTGCTTGTGTCAACAAAGTAAACGCTTCCTTTCCAGAATCAGTGCTACTTTCCTCTCCATTACTGAAATAAGAATTTTGATCCTGTTCATTGGTATGGCTATCCTGACTCAGATTACATTTCTTTAGTCTTCAGTGGCTGTGAAGCCCTGGGCTTCCAGTTGTCTGGAAATGCATTTAGGCAAATTTTCAATGAGTGAAATCATAAATTATCACTTGGTTAATGCTCAAATTTTTTGTTTTATCATGTGGAGGTCCCCAGAATATGTTTTAAACTCTGATGTGAAATGGAACATACCGTTGCATTTTGACAACATAGTTACAACTATTAATAACTATTTTTTTACACTGAAAAAGTAGAAATATTTTGAAATGGAACTTCTACATTCCTGCTAAATGGCACGTTACATCTGGGAAATTTTAAAATCTAATTTAAGTAAAATGGTGTATTCTGGTGCATTTTGACAGAATATTTAGACTGTAATGATGCCTCGAATGGAACTGAATTGTCGGTGTCATCTGTTGGTCTGTCCGTCTGTCTGTCTGTCTGCTCACCTTTCTTTTCATACCACATATGCAGCTGGTGATGGATCAGAAGCCTAATGAAAATGACCATCACCTATTTTATGAAGGTCAAATTTAGTATTAGCAATAATATATAAAAGAGTGAAGATAGGCTCTCCAAATTCATAATACATGTGCAATTGGTGACTGTCTAGAAGCCTATCCCAGCTGAGTGGACCTATCCTGAACCTATCTTTTTCAGTTTTTTTCAAGGCAATATACACTTCAAATCTAACATTGTCATCATCATCGTTGTGGCTGTGGTTGTCTTCCAGATCAATCTATCGAAGTTCGCGTGTGTTGCAATGGCCTCGTGCTCCAACAGTAACTTGAAACCATGCCGTATCGGCTGAGCTGGTGAAACACCCACCATTTCCAAGCTCTTGACATACCATATCCCTGTCGGAATATGAATACCATGACACCGTCATAGATAGATAGCACAGCCAGTGAAGGTTCCCGATTTATGTTGAATGTTGTTATTGCCTAAGTACTATTAGCGGCATTATACAACAAAAACAATTCGCTGACTTCCAGTGAAAACTTATCGTGAAAAGTAATTAATTTTGTTGTTTAGCATTTTTATTCACTGGCATTGTTCGAGATAGAATTCATACATCAGGAATGAAAAAGAATTCATACAATCAGGAATGAAAAAGAATTCATACAATCAGGAATGAAAAAGGGGTAGAAATCTTCATGTTCAAGCTTTCGTAGTGAAAAAACCCGAGGCAATTTGAAATTTTATTCTTATTCTGATATTAAATTTTTTAGTGTCAGGAGGCCCGTGAAACACAAAATAAAGTTGATGTTGCCTCACACTGGGTTTCGCCCATTGGTAAAGAAATCCCTTCTCAGAGACACTACTGCCAGGGATGATTCTCGATTGCTCGTCCCCCAGAGTTATGTACCTCACACCCTCTGCCCCATCCTAAAACAAATTACCACACCTAATAGAGGGTGTGCCCAAATTGGGGAGATCTAAAAGCCCTGTGAGTACCAATTATGTGTTACTTATTTATTCTGGGGAAATGCTCTTCTACCGTGTTTCACCCGAGCTTTCATTAGGTTTGTTCTTAGAAACATTCTAATTACTTTTGAGACTTCAAATTCATAAAAAAAATCACTTCAGCTGTTTAAGTCCCTGGAATGATAGGCTTGGTTACCAGCTGCTATGGTAACCATATTTCTGAAACTATTGGTAATAAATTGACAGAAGTGATACCCAATGCCTTGTAAACACAATAATAATGGAATGCAAAAGAATCAGTATTAATAATTTGTTGATCTAATTATCTCTGGTTCACTGTGTGACATCATCAAAGCTCATTTCATACCAAATTTGTACCAGGCCAAACAATCTTGAAGAGGAATATCTCAGCAAGACGTGTAAATAGTTTTAAATATTTTCAGTATAAAATTTTCAAAACAAATGTATGGCAAGACTTATCTCTCTATCCGAAGTTTTAATTTTCCATATGCGTTCCTCTTTAACAAATTTCATGATTCAGTTGAGCCATTTTTATAGAGAATAGATTTTTTATTAGCCCACCATCACCAGATGGTGGACTGTTCAAATCACTTTTCGTCCGTGGTCCGTCGTCCGTCCGTCGTCCGTCGTCAGTCCGTCCGTAAACAATTCTTGTTACCGCGATTTCTCAGGAACTACTTCATGGATCTTTCTCAAATTTGATACACAGGTTCCCCTTGGGGTCTAGTTGTGCAAGATACCTTTTTTGGTTCGATTCGAAAATCCAATATGGCCACAAGGCGGCCATCTTGGATTTCCCCATGAAACTTTGTTACCGCGATTTCTCAGGAACTACTTCATGGATCTTTCTCAAATTTGGTACACAGGTTCCCCTTGGGGTCTAGTTGTGCAAGACACCTTTTTTGGTCCGATTCGAAAATCCAATATGGCCACAAGGCGGCCATCTTGGATTTCCCCATGAAACTTTGTTATCGCGACTTCTCAGGAACTACTGCATGGATCTTTCTCAAATTTGGTACACAGGTTCCCCTTGGGGTCTAGTTGTGCAAGATACCTCTCCTGGTCCGATTCGAAAAACCAATATGGCCACCAGGCAGCCATCTTGGATTTCGTCATGAAACATTGTTATCGTCATTTCTCAGGAAGTACTTCATGGATCTTTCTCAAATTTGGTACACAGGTTTCCCTTGGGGTCTAGTTGTGCAAGACACCTTTTTCGGTCCGATTTGAAAATCCAATATGGCCACCAGGCGGCCATCTTAGTTTTCCCAATGAAACTTTATCGCGATTTCTCAGGAATTACTGCTTGGATCTTTCTCAAATTTGGTACACAGGTTCCCCTTGGGGTTTAGTTGTGCAAGATACCTTTTCTTGTCCGATTCGAAAATCCAATATGGCCACCAGGCAGCCATCTTGGATTTCCCGATGAAATTTTGTTATCGTGAATTCTCAGGAAGTACTTCATGGATCTTTCTCAAATTTGGTACACAGGTTCCCCTTGGGGTCTAGTTGTGCAAGATACCTTTTCTGGCCCGATTCGAAAATCCAATATGGCCACCGGGCGGCCATTTTGAATTTCCCCATGAAATTTTGTTATCTTGAATTCTCAGGAACTAATGCATGGATCTTTGTCAAATTTGGTACACATGTTTCTTTTGTGGTCTAGTTGTGCAAGGTGGCTCTTCTGGTCCGATTCCAAAATCCAATATGGCCACCAGGTGGCCACCTTGGATTTCCCCATGAGACTTTGTTATTGCGATTTCTCAGGAACTATTGCATGGATCTTTTTTCAAATTTGGTACACAGGTTCCCCCTGGTGTCTAGTTGTGCAAGATACCTTTTCTGGTCTGATTCGAAAATCCAATATGGCCTCCAGGCGGCCATCTTGGATTGCCCCATGAAATTTTGTTATCGTGATTCCTCAGGAAGTACCTCATGGATCTTTCTCAAATTTGGTACATAGGTTCCCCTTGGGTCTAGTTATGCAAGATGCCTTTTTCAGTCCGATACGGAAATCCAATATAGCCATCAGGCGGCCATTTTGGATTTCCCCATGAAATTTGATCGTGATTTCTCAGGAAGTGCTGCATAGATCTTTCTCAAATTTGGTATACAGGTTCCCCTTGTGGTCCAGTTGTGCAAGATACCTTTTTGGTCCGATTCGAAAATCCAAGTTACGCTTCAAATTAATACTGTATTCCCGAATTGTGACGTTGCATCACAAGAGTCGGCTTATCAAACGATGGGGCATATTCTATATACTGACGATAGAGAATATCCATACTTTCACCTTCTATATCAAGGAGTTCAAATGATTCCGAATTAAAATGTATTTCTTCAAATTTTAAATCAGTTTACTTTAGTCCACGCCGTTGCAAATGAACTGCCCCACCGTTTTGTCTGCCGAAGGGACGTCACTCTTGTGAAACAACGTGACAACTCGACAACTGTAGACTACTGCGTGTTTCGATTCAAGGGAGATAATCAGGGCTCATGCCAAAGTGTCCAAGAGATTAGTCTTCGCTTCCAGTACCCAATGTTGACCTGTGCACAAAAAAAATACTACAAAACGAAGACGAAGGATCCTCCGGACATTCACTTTCAGACTAACTTTGCTCATTTCACTTGTACTATAACAACCGACATCAAGTACAGTTTCTAGAAATCTTGAAACTCCTAAACCTTAGATAGATAATATCTTGGTGTTTTCCAGTGTCCCTTTTTCGATCTTTTTCGCTCAAATTCGAAATTCTGCAAACACAATTACAAATCAATCATTGGTTCTTAGTAACAATGGACAAAAAGATCCTCTTGTCATTAGCTTACAATTATCAGACAATGGTGGGCGCCAAGATCCTTTAGGATCTCTCGTTGATCATAATTTCGTTTTGGAATGCAATATAGCCATGTTCTCTGTACGAAAAATGTTGTTGAAATTGATTCCATGAGGCGCTGACATAAAATCCGAAATGGAATTAACATACTATCACAAGAGATGGAATATCCAGCTCTGACTGAATGAAAGAAATCCGTACGGAGAAGATGACACCACTTGGACCCTTAACTCAATATTTTTCTCAGCCATGATATTTTCTGTGCCCGAATCATGTTAATAATTGAGGAAATATTCATTTCGCCATCTTCAAAAGCTTTAGTGGATTTAATTTTGGCTATCTTATCTGGTTTGTTATTCCAGACAAAATAAATCATTTTTTTAGGGAATTCATCGGTTACAATTAGCGGAGGGTGGGCAGTGAATAAAATAGCATGTTCAACTTAGGTAATATTAAAACTTGTTTGACCATATCTTCTTGAGTATATCTATATTATCTATCCAATGGACCCTTGTTCTATCAGTATAAGTTTAGTCCATATAATTGAGACAGTATAAACTCTGCATCACCAAAATATATCCTCTGAATTTTATCAATATTTCTTAGCATAAGTGCTAATATTTCAGCATAAAGTAGAAAACATACATGGGTAGAGGGAATCTCCCTGGTAACACCCCCTTGACAAGGAGAACAAATAGGAAGAAAATCAATTAACCAAGAGACTGACTATATTTTTTTTATAAAGATTTCCACCGAGTTTTGTATCGAAGAAACAGAGTTTAAGAAACCTAAGACCTTCTGAATAAAATTCCACCTAAACGAATCGGAGGCCTTTTCTAAATCCATTAAAAATATTAGTCCAGGAATAGTTTACTAGCATTTGTATAACAGAAAGTTCCCCTACACTGTAGGCATAGTTGAGGGACCTGACAAGATAATAGCTAAGATTTCTCCATAATAACTTTAAAAAACTGTACGGTAAATCCATCTGAGCATTGTTCTGGGAATTTAATGTTGCCAATTTCTCGTCAGATGAAAACTTACCCTTCAAAGATTTTGTTTGATTTTCCGTTAATTTTGAGATCGTTAGCTTTTCAAATAGCTGGTTGAGATCAATGTTTCTCACCTCCTTTTATTAATACAGTTTTTGATGAAAATTCTTTGCCTCGTCCAGTATACTATTTTGGTCACTTAGGAACTTTTCCTTTGTGGTTCTATTATATTTATTGCTTTATTGGGATAATTTGTGTGCTCTAAGTTTATGTAATACTTTGTTGGTTTTCCCCTTTTCCTACCAGGTAGCTTTTGCTTTCGTCATTATACCATCAACTTTCATCTTAGTAATTATTCTAATTCTTGATTACGTTTGATGATTTCAACTGTAAGTCGATTGTTTTGTATGTTGCTCTTTAATTACCTAGTTTCAAGTTAGTTCGAATGGTTTCCCTTTAAATCTTTCTCTTGTTTTAACTGTTTCTTTCTTTTTATGACTTGAATATGAGAATGTAATTCCCTTCAATATTCAGCAATATCAATTCCAGTAGAGATTAGTCAATATTATCAAAGATTATTGCTCCGTCTTAAGTTGATCCTGTTTTTTAGAATATTATTGGTCTAAGGTTTCCTCAATTGTAGTTATGATAACTGAACATATTCTTTGTCTTTCAATAATGAGTTGTTAAATTTCCAGAAAACCCTTCCTTTTTTTAAATCAACAAGTCTCAGTGTCGTGAGAATTTTGTAGTGGTGAACGGTAGTAGCAGGATTCAATTTCTGTGTCATTAATCATGCGTAGCAAATTTCTAGAAATAAGGAAGAAATCCAAGCGTAATTGCTAAATATGATATTTCTGTCGCCCGGTGAATCTCTTCTGTCCCAGAGGAAATTGTCTCCATGGATCTACGAAGTCTAGAAGATATATCATCTCCAAAACGTTTTGTCTAGTCCTAAAATAATTAAAGATATCAATGTTAGGATCTTCAACAGAAGGAAGGATGTCTCTCGATGGATTCCTAATTTTATGATCATGTCTATAGGATTGATATATGACCCTTCTCAATAGAGCAGATTCCACTGTTGTAGCCTTCAGGTATAATGTACCGTTGATCACAATAATGTCAACTAAGGGGCGGTACCGTGTAACTGTGCAGGTTCTGCAAATATTACAACAAAAGTGTAAATAGCAAGCGTCAGATCCGGGATTCATTATTCAGCCTTCGTTCATAAACATTTTCTTCGTCAACAAAGCTGATGGATGACGCTTGCTGATGCAGTCTTGGCTTCATTTATATGGCATGGTTACCTGAATTATACACGGGGGAAATGTCCAATTGAAGGTGTTTGAATTTCTATTTTGGTTCCACTTAATTTTTGCGACAAATGGGTGTGAGCTCTAAAGACAGAGAGGGAAACGCAACTGGCCAGTTATATCACGTTTGATATCGCAAGTGTACTATCAGGAGAACAATAACATATCACAATATCTCGTAGATCTTTTGGGGGTTCTTTTATTGAACTCAGTAGAGATAGCAAGCGTCAGATTCGACATTCAATATTCAGCCGTCGCCCATACAAGAATTTCCACGCCAATAATCGAAAGACCTATTTCGTTTGGCAGTTAGCACCAATTCCAAACGTGTATATGAAATAAAAATAATAAAAAATCACGAGGTAGTTTTCTACAAGAGAGAAGCTGTCAACAGTTTTCAATAATGACAGCAATATATGATGAGAGTAAACGAGTTTTTCATCTCAGTGACGCTTTGATTGCGCCTGTTCATTTGAAACCCGTGGAGAAGTAAAACAAATGATATTCAAACGGCCCCTAGCCCCGGGTTAAGCTGGAGTAGACAAGTTGCGAAACGTAGCGGCAGAGATATTGCACGCGATGATTTTTGCCGTCAGTTTACGATATTTATCACAGAATTTGAGAAACTTTGAATGAAGGCGTGTGGTGCCACGGTGCTGTTTGACAAGTTTCTGCAATGGTATTCTGTGGTGTTGATTAAAATCGTCACAGTGTGCACACGATCTAGGAAATACTACCAGGCGGAATATGTATACGCCGTATGTAGGTTTCTCTGTAATATTACTATCCAGAAATGGCTAGTTAACTATGTCAAAATTGTAATCGCATCTCTTTTGGGAGATTCCCGAATCTGCAATTGACAACTCATCTATTATACACTCAACCCTGAACACTCCGCCCAGTTAGTGGAATGGTTATGCTCATTTGCATATTCATTAATAACTGGAAATGAATTATGGGGACGATATAGATTATATGAAAGTCGCTGTAAGTCATAGAATAAGCGCAAATTCGAACAACAAATTAGTTTATACATACAAAACAATCAGTGCAATGCATTATTAAAAGCAAGCTGTTTATACAAGGCCTTTGAAGCAGGAAAAATATTAACATCATTTATGTCATCTGCTTAATATCCAACCAAGCGATATATAATAGGCAGACAATAATTGAAAATATTTTATACAAACATTATGAAACTCTTCACGAATGTGGCCGCCAATATTGCCAGTAACAACATCCCAATTTGAACATTAAAAATAATTCCCACAGCGATAAACACCGTAGGTCTTAATACAATTCACGTGGGATTATGCGGACGAGGACAAATTCCAACAAAAATCTAGTTAATATATGGATTATATTGACATAATGTGACCAAGAAATGAAAATAAATCTGTCACTTCGAAATATACTTCAGTCAAATGAGTTAAACTGTAGGGTGAACGATTTCCCTTCACGTAAAGGTACTGAGAAAGCATTTCGTAAACTTTTCGGCAAAATATTTTCCGACATGTATAGATCTACCCCGGTTATAAAATACGAGTAGAACATTCTATTTGAACTTTGATATTTCTCTAGTGAAGGGCTCGAAATATTCCATTGATAGCTAACATTTTGCTGTATTTGAAAGATAGCTTCAGTATAGAGTTCATTAAAAAGGCAAACAGTATATCTCCCCTATTCATTCTTTCGATGTTGAAGGTTAACTTTTAATAAGAAAACCATATACCGCTACCGAAAAACTTGTGCCCTTTAAATAATCAGTGATAAGCATATTTAGAGGATTTGGAGACCAGGCATGATAGAAGCTATTGACCAAAGGGCAGCATTTTAAAGACGATTTCCGCTTCAAACTCCAAAGTTAATTCAGCCCAGGTACTTTGCCTGACGGTGACAGTTGCGGTAGACACTGTCGCATATGACCGATCTTTGTAACATTTGACAAGTTTTTGCCGATTTCTATATTCGGAACTCCAGGGTCTACCTAATTGACCTTATCATATCTTCACGTAGCGGCGGTGTTCTTTCATCCGGCGGCCTTCCCTCCGAGATATAGGTAACTCTTCCGTCTTGAGTACAAGTGTTCGCTAGGAGTGACAACACAAGAGGAAGCGTGTGAGGTAGGCGAGGGTTTCAGCACGATAACCTACGTCTGGGCAAACACGGACTGATGCCTCACTAACTGAATTACGATACGACGTCCACGTTAACAGCTTATTTACTTTCGTTTCTCTTCAATAAAAAAGACAAAGGTTGTTTGCGGGCTAGACCTGGGTTGCCAGTTTGCATATAAACGTGCTAAAACAGACCTCAATTAAGAGTTTAGCTGCGAGGTGAGAAATTCACTTTTGCCTGACATCACGCTCGGAAACATTTCCGTCCTGCCCGTTGAAAATATATATCGCTGAGATGTAGGAACGGCTAAAAAGCCCGTTTAATGTGATTTTGTAATTGGACGAACGAAAGATGGAATAAAAATGCACCACGTAATAATCTTCAATTGGAGTGACTAAATTAATGTGCACAATCAAGGATTTTGGTCGATAAATGAAAAAGTACGCTCAGTAAGCTTCAATAATCGTTATTAAGTTTTTCCCCAGTATTTAACAGCACACGTCGCCGCTGACGGTGAGTTTAAATTTCTATCTCCACTATATCGCGTGTAGATAATCCGATTGCCAGATTCAGCGCTTCCCAATTCTCGTTATTCGAAAACAGCGCTTTCAACCTCGCTTCATCTCCCCCTAATACTAAAATAATTCATTCCTTGACCACCGGTGGAAGTATCAAACTTAGTTACATACACTCTGTACAAGCTATACTATACTTGGGTCGTATGATATCTGTACAATATATATTATATTCTTATATAAATTCACGATATTCTAACCAATACTTGCACTGGTACAATATACCGGTACTAGATACATTTAAATATGACAGCATGATCAGTCATTACCAATCCAGCTTTACTCACTCTGAACACCATGATTAAATACGTCACATAAATCAACACTTTCTATTAACCTCGCCTATCAAAACTATTTAGATTTCAGTCTGTGTAATTGTTTGTGTCGAACATTGAAGAATGTGTAAGCCGAATTTGAATGACTAACAGGACATTTAACATCAGACAACACGCCTCTGATGGGTAGAATGTAGTAATTACATGGACTCGACAAACAAAGGGCATTATCCGAGTTATAACGAAGCGCCAATGAACAACCACACCACAGACTACAAACAACCAATGATTTACATAACTAAGCCTTCGTGGCCATGAATAAATGAGAGGATGACGTCGCCATCACACAATGTAAAGAAGACAGCGCGTTGTTCCGACAAATAAGCCAGAATTAAAACTTAACGATTCTCAAATATCGTTGGACAACATTACTAAAATTGGATATTGTCCTGTAACAGTCCCTCGGAAGGACTCTTGATCAAAAACTTGCTGAAAGGTTCTATCGAACGTCCAAACTTGAACCACCTCAATACTTCATATGTCTGATGGAACAATAACTACCGCCCCAACATTAGCTAAAATAGATTCACTCACGGGACGAAGGGTCTTGCATCAACAATCGTTGTCTCGATATCTTAAATGGTACGGTGTCATTAGTCAGTACCGAGACAATGACAAACGTACTACACCCTTTAGTCTAAGAGTTCACTGCTATATATTTCATTTTTATGTTATCTACGCCTGATGCATTCAATAAAATTAAATTTTTAAATACCGATACTTTTAAAGGCATGTACTGATCAATATCGTTGCAAGTCCGACTAAAATTGTGGAAAATAACTGGGGCACAGATATGCCATTTGCTCCATTTCTTCTGAACCATGGACGAAACCCATCGTTAGGCACAGTATTTTCCTCGCTGTCGCCGTCAAGCTTGGGTGGCTTTGGGTGTAGTTTTTTAGGCGTAGTTCCCTGGTTTGGGGCTGTTGTTGTCGCTGTTGTTCTTCTCACTCGTGGGGATGTTAGCGGTCTGAAAGTAAAATCACAGAATTGACGATCCTCTCTATCGGGTGTCCAATCACACTTCCAGTCATCGAAATCCTTAATGTTTTGTAAATTGGTCGGATTTCGCATCCATTCGATCGCGTCATACACAGTGAGAACGTAGACATCATCCATCGCTCCGACCCGTTGTAGGAATTGATCCATTGCTTCTAGGTTGTAGTCGTTCTCCTCAAACCACACAGAATGTAGATTCACGTAATAAGGAGCTCGGTTAGTTCCGTAATTTCGCATGAAGTTTTTCCAAATGAACTCAAATGTTTCTTCTTGATTGCGGGGTTTGTTGGTACAGAAGTCGAGATAGGCACAGGGCAAGTGTTCGCGATAATCCATCAATGTTACAACGGGAACAACCCAAAACTCCGGATACGTTCTTTGGGGACATGGATCGATATTACAAGCTATCGACCAAGGAAAGTCCATTGTGAACGGCCAAAGCACTGGGGAGTAGACATTCCGCGGAAACGGATAGGTCATAGTGGCGTCATAGGTGAAGTTATTATTATATAATATGTCGTACTGGATGTCACCATTAGGTTGAAGGAAGGGACTCCTCCACCCACGAATATCTTCCACGGGAATATGTCCGTAGTCCGCCAAATTGTCCCGTTGTGTCAGAATTTCATATTCCAGCTCCTCTCGGGATGAAACACTCCACCATTCACGAGGGAGCTTATGAGTGATGCTATGGTCGGCGATCTCCATGCCCCGAGCGTGTAACTTCTGCACCATACAGTAATCTGTAAAGTTGTTGGACACGAACAGTGTCATGGATACAGGACAACCATTGGGGTTGGTTCGGCTACCGTCTTTTGGAAACAGTCGTTCGTAATATTCCCAATTGTCCCAGTTAACCGCGTCATCGAACGTTATGAGAACTATCTGAGGGATATCCCTGGGTTCGAAACCTCCTGGCACGTGCATGGCCGGACAACGACAGTTGGGCAATTGACAGTTCCTCTCGTCGCATTTTTCTCTCTGGGACATCACCGAGACACACATGTAGCCTAGGAAAGCAGCTACAATAAGAATAGATTTCGTTTTGAACTTAGAGCTGGTTAGCACAGCTCGCTTCATTTTCAAGTCCAATGAGCAAAATTCTCTTTAACTGAACATACAACCGTAGAAGTTAAGAGTGAAGAATTAGAGAACTTCTATGTTTTCCCTCACCTGGAGCAGTTGGCTCTATACGTGACTGGACCAGCTGGACTGGCTCTCGGTCGCTATGAAGCTTTGTTCTTATCGGGGCGCTGATCTGGCTAGCTATAAGAATGGCTGAACTCTCCTCTTCATCCTAGTTTTAGCACGATTCGAGATTAGTCAGAATTGCGCCCTGGCAGTCTCCACCTTCCTATATGTCAAAATACGTAGTGCAATGAGACAGAGATAAATGTTCCCGTAAACTAATCCGCGCTGTTTAGTCTCTCTTTATATACATACCTGAGCGAGTCACATGGTAAAAGCTCGACTTCAGGATTTAAACAAAAGTTGACGTGGTTAAAATCGGTGTTACCTGATTTTACGCATCTCCTTTTTTTTAAATCGTGACGCCGGAGATTTATTTCTTGTTCACTAATTTACACAGGTTCTTTCCGATGAATTTTAAACGGACACAGGTAAATAAGCCAAGTAAATAAAGGAGCATCGTGCGGTTTATATAAAAACCAAACTTTACCACTCAAAGTTTCTAAATATGCTTAATTATATCGAACAGATCACATTAACATTGTGATTTTAGTTGAAATTGTTGTCTTTGTCATGAGAATCGTGTTTTTTGTCTCATAAATGGTCATCTTCTAGCCCAATTGCTGGCCTCTGTCAACAAATGTTAAGGTTTATTCGGAAATAACAACTGGCAGGCTATTGGTGGTATCACACGGCTCAAATAGAGATTATATACCGACATACATTGAAAAACTTTTAATAGAATTACAGTTTCGTATGTTTCGAGGTATATAGGCAAAAACAAGACAGCAAACAGGTTAACAACATTTCGTTCTGCTTAAAATTTGTTTACATTTACAGACTCGACGTGTAAAACTTGACAATCATTCAAGAAACATTTTTATTTTTTGTTACTCGAAGCAACCACAGCGTTAGGTTCAGCTCACGTCTGGAATTTGCTTTTCCTCACTGCAATGATTTTCGATCTGAATAACCAAATTGAAGACAAACAATTGGTGCCATTCACGCCGTCACCTACACTTACTCAAACTTACGTAAACTGCGTGTGACCATATTTTATTGCGCTTGTACATATACACTGTCACGTCCGATGAACTGTTATCAACGTGACCTTGTCTATGGACTATAACTTGTTCATATCTTACTCCCTCTATACTAAATACTATCGCATACAGCAGCCAGATTATTCCTCCATCATTCAATACATTCTCTAAATTCGTTAGAATAGAGGGATGAAAATTTGAAATATTTATTCCCTGCAAATAGTTCAACTGGGGTATAAATTTGGATTATTTCTACCAGCAGTCTCATACATATGTACACAAGTCATTCTGATGGAGTATTCGGGAAAAGTTAATTTGATGGACACTTAAGTCTGTTTTCTTGGTCTCGGCATTTGTGGTACTGTACAACTATTCTCTGTACACTTCATTTTCAACAACTTTCCCGAAAGAGTATACCACAGAGAGTATATGGTAATGCACCTTTCATTTTTTTGCCTAGTAGAAATTGCTCTATTCGGTGCAACACAGGCGCTTGATCAGACTTTCAATAGCCGGCCATCGCCCATCATCTTGATATTACATGCATTTTGTGGACACTCATTCTGGTATGGTTGAGCATGAAATGAATGTATTTTGCATTCCTGATATACTTAGTGGTGAAAAGTGTGTTGACTAGATGCCGGCCTAAGCGTTTGAGCTGTCCTAGCTACGTTTGTTTAGTTTCAGCTAGCCGCGCTCTGGCCAAGGAAGAACAGGTGCACAACAATCTTATGAAGACGGCCTTATTGAATCAGATCGCAGTTATTTCCTAGTTCGATAGAAAATATCGATATCTTTAATAACTGCATCTGCTGTGGGCTAAATGGGTATGATCTGGTATGACCTGTGTGGATTGACATTGTTTATGTGTGGATATTGTCTGGACTAGCCTGAGCAGATAAGGTCTAAACTGAGTTATTAGAAGAGGGATGGATATGATCTGGGTTGGATAGATACGGTATATGGGTGGGTATTTTATGTTCTGAGTGCATGGGTATGGGACCGTAATGAAGTAGGGACGACAGCACTGCTGCTTGCAATGTTAACTCGATTTGGGGAATCTATCTGGATGCTTGTATGTTAGAGTGGACACATGTTAAATAATATTTTTGTTTCCAGGATTCCAAATTGAACAAAACATAACAAGGGTGTTGGAAAAATGATGTCGGTATACTGACAAGAAGTCATTTGACCGCACAGGCAAATATACTGACTGCAAATTTCTAAAAACATCACAAGAACCAAAACTGAACCCTGTGATGATTTGTATCTCAGTCACGCTTGTATTGTCGCTGTTCATGTGTACACCTTGAACGGCATGACCACACGACCCCGAGCCCAGACGGTATTAGATACAAATATTTAGGGGCAATGATGAGTCCTCTGGTGGAAAATGATTAACAATGTGCCCGTTAGATAGAACAAACGGCCCAAACGAAAGAGTATTGATAAAATGCAAGTTCTTCTTCAGAACATATATCTGTGAGGCCCGACGCCGACCGTGACCAAGCGCTTCCTTCTCCACCATGTTTATCAGTCACGAAACTACAATAACAATGATTTGTACAAAGGACAAGCCTCGGGGGTCAAACGTTCAAGGTCCAGGTCAAAATACGGTATGTGAACAAACAAGGTTGATTCTAGCTTGCTTAAACATGATTAATCCACACTGAGCACACAATTCCTTTAATATTATTTAGCGGCGTATAGACATGTCCTAATTAACTGTCAAACCTCTTCTCGGATTCTATGAATACGATTTGATATACATCCACCGTTTAAGCATTGGTCATTTCAATTTTTAGGGAAAAATTGTGTTTGTCAGAATATGCAGATGACACAACCTTGTATTTGAATAATGGAAATGATCTGTTAGAAGCTTTGTCTATTATGGAACAGTTATCTGTAGTTTTGAGTCTTCAAATAAATGAAACAAAATCGAGGGTATGTGATTAGCAAATATGCAAAATTCTAGAAAAGAGATAGAAGGAACAAAGTGGACACCTCATGATATACTAAAATTACTAGGTGTGATAATTAGCAGCTCTGAAAGAGTGGGAGATATTTTAGATCATTCGAATGAAAGAATTAATAACATGAAGAAAATTACTGTTAGCTGGAACAAACGGAATCTGTTAATTATGGGTAAAATTCAAAAAGTGAAGACAGTTAATATTACAATTTATGCATATTATGCAGGAGGGAGGGAGGGAATTTGGCTTAATGTCACACTCCAGTTTGTTTCACTCATATGGTGACAGTCAGTTTGGTTGGTGGAGGAAGCCGGAGTACCCGGAGAGAACCACCGCCCTTTGGCAAGTAACTGACAAACTTTCACACATGGACCAACTGGGCTCGAACCCGTGCTGGTTCAGCGGTGTGAGGCTAGCGATCACCAGCGAAGCGCCTTAGACCACTCGGCCATCGAGGGCCCCGCATATTATGCAGTCTGTCACTATGTCACAAAATGTTATAAAAGAAATTAAAACTTTACTATTTAGATTCGTTTGGAAGAAGAAGAATGACAACAAAAAAGCCTTTGAAAGAGTAAAAAGATCAGTCGTGTAAAGACCGTGAGCATGGTGATTTGAAAATGATTGGCATGCATGACATGAATAAAGCTCCGACCCTGGATGAGCAGCTTGTGTAGTGAGGGATCTCCAATTGGGGAAATTCTACTCGAGTTTGGGGATCAATCACAGTGTATGGAGAAATGGATCACATGTGGAATAATTAGAGTCAAAGATATAGTCATGAATAGTCGTCAAGATGAGATTTGTGAAAGAATTGGCAGATCACCACAGAGACTGATGGAATATATTGCCGTTAGTAATTCTATTCCTAGGCCATGGTTTATAAACTGTGACCACATGACAACAGACAGAAACACAGTTTTATTTAAGGAAATAAAGATGAGTGACTTGAAATATAAGGCATTTAGAGACATGATCACTGATAATAACAAAGACAAGCAACCTTAAAAATACTTTTGATTACATATACTTGGGACAAATTCATTGCAATTTGGATTCTTACGATGATAACGTTGACTCATGCATCGTGGTGCAATAACACGCTTATCACATCCTGTCTATCCTTCCACTTCCATGTCTCATACTTTCCATATATAACACTACGCGCCCTTGAATTTTGTCGTAAATGGTGTCGTGGGTGTCAGGTGTAACTACAATTAGCGGTACCGGTTCTTTGTCACCAGGAAGCGATTTGCTTCCAGCATGAATTACACAACATTGTTCGTGTCTTGTTTCCAAATGATGATGTCTTCGATAAGGTTTTCTCTTCATTTTGTCTTTATGTCAGTCCAGAATGTCAAGAAAGCTCAGCCCTTCTTCGATGGGAAGTTGCACAGGCATTACGCTGCTGTTTGGATGTTTGCTGCAACATTTCATTAGTGATTTCTATAACATGTTTCAAAATAAGGTTTAAAATCCATTGTAGCCTTCTGAACCATTCAGACCCATTGTAAAGGAACGGTTGAAATCGGTAATCGGTAATCGGTATCGTATATGAATCTTGTTAGGGCTCTTTAACTTTCATTGCATGCGGCATTCACTTTGGCCAGTTATGTGGCTATCCTTGAAATCCTGTTGGATATTGGATGTTTCAAAAGGCCAATACACTTCGTTTGGTCTTATTGTGACAGATTTGTAGCAGTGGGCGTGCAACAAAGAAATAGCACATGAAGCAAAGACGGTGACGTCATGACCAAACCGACGAACGGCGAAACGGTATGTCTCAATCTGTTTACCCTGGATTTATCGAGCTCTCCCTCACAAATTGGTGTCACTGTGCTAAAAACATGGCTACGATTTATCATTCTCATGGCATCAGATTGTATATCCCCTATTGTCTTGTTTACCGACGGTTTGGAGGTTACAAACTCTGACGTTGGGAGAATGCGATTTATGGGTCACTTGAAGATTTAATTCCCACAGGTTCGGCTTATCTTACACTATACCTGAATTGCAACTTATTCTTCACAATGAAGTTACATACATGTATATTAAGATGGCGTCTCGCTTATACCGCATCGAGAATTGTGGTAGAGTAATATTGTTGTCCCTCCAGAAAACCTGCATAAACATGATAAACAGCCCACGGTCCGGAGAATGATCAGCTATGGACGCAGACAGAACATTGATAGCTGTAACACTAATCAGGTGTATATTATAACTACAAGTCAGATTACCTCAGAAAAATAATATTCTTGATACAGTTATAACTATACTCGTGTCTTTCAAAATTCAAACTTTATTTCCCATTATTATCTAGGACTGTGCCGTTCTTAAAAAAAAAGACATCCTCAACTACCTCGCATTCGTAATTTTATCAACAGATAGCTTTCAGTGATCCAGATTTAAGCTCATTGTTCGTCACTAAACACAAATGACAACCAGCAGAATCCATATAAACTTGATCCCGAGGTTTGCAAAAGTCCATCAAATCATTTCACTTGTACAATAGTCACGTATTTCTTACCAGGACAAAATAGCTGATGAATATTTGATTACTCCCAAGTCCAAAGCGCCCTGACTGGAAAATATAAACGTCCAGTTCCTATACTAGCCAATTTGAATAGCCAAACTCCATCTATATATCTTGTAACCCTGTCGTGATGGTAGATTTGATGCCTTGTAGACTTCTGAATAAGACCACAGGTGCTAAATTTGTTATCGTTTCTCAGACAGTGCTACAAAAACACAACCTTCATCTGAGAAAAACACTGTTACCAGTTGCTGGTTATATTCAGGTGGATCTATCGATTATTGCCCCGGAACTTATTTATGGACCACGGTTCTCTGTTTAACCACAATATCGTAGAAAGTATAGTGTTCACATCTGAAGCAAATACGACTGTGTGTCCTTATTGTGATGATGCCATTAAAGAAACCATACCAGAGAGTGGAAGGCGAGTTATTCAACAGGGTGTGATATTAGTCTTAAAGTTCCAGACATAGACACTATATTCACGGTTGGTGGACGTCATATATGATCTGAGAGACTATTCATGCAATATTCAGTTCACGTACATTGATACATTTTAGTATACGGTATGTCTATTGGCTCTTCTGCTGAACATGCAAGATCAGATTTGTTTGGTTCAAAGTATATTCGACTACATTAGCAGGCGTATTTTTCAACGTACAGCAAATGAAAGTCACGTCAGTACACTGCAGTAGTTTATGTATCAATGTATTTATGCTATAAACATTGAATGGTAATCACTCCATAATTCGAGAGATTGTATGTATTTATGTTATGTTTGGATGTAGATACAGCACAGGGTTTGTAGAAAAGTTCCTAGAGACAAGTTTTTTTGCAGGCTTATTTTTTTAGCTTATGTAAATTTTCTAGCTTATGTCATCGTAAAAGAATTAGCGTATGTAGGTGCTGTGAATGGAGGTAGCTATATATCCAAAACTCCGATATTGGTGTAGGCGTATATATATTCTTCTTAGAAGATACGCGCGATGTCAACAAGATGGAGTTTTAGCGTCCCACAGGCTGTTTAGTGGAGCAATATCGTGCACAAAACTAGCCGAATTGTGCACTTCGAGGTAAAAGCATGAAACTTGGCATGATAGTAGCCAAAGATGTCCTGACCACTCATTTTTTTTTCAATATGGCCGCCAATATAATGGTCAAATACAGCAATATGATAATAATACTGTTTGTTGTTTTAGTCTAGGTCATGAAACTTGCAGCGATGCTTGTTATTAATGCTCTAGTCTGTTTTCAAGAAAGATCTGTAAAATTATTTTCCAAGGTGGCCGCCAAATTCAAAATGGCGGCCATGATATTGGTCAAATTAGTGGTAAATCATCATACAATGCGTAAACGATTAAGTCTGTATTGTGCACTTAATGTAATGTGCTGAAGCCAAGGAAATAATTCCTGCAACGAATAAATTTGATCTTTTACGGTAAAATGACAGTCGTATTCAAGATGGCTGCCAAGTGAAACGCATTTTAATAAGAAAAAACAGTCCAATGACCACTTTCTGAATCTTGGAGCAACGTCGGTCCTCAGAAACATAGTAAGAATTCAAGAATCCAACACACACACACACACACACACACATAATTCAAGTGTGGATAGGCAGGACGGCGATTGGTGGCGAGAACAACGTAGGAAAGTTCTTTTGTAGGGGAGGTTTATGAAAGTGGCGGTATACCGGAATTTTCGTCGAAACCGGTTGTGCTAAAAATAGATCGCCAGCTAGCGCACTATCACAGCAAAGGTTCTGACTCTTTCAGCGTCACAAAACATTGCTGCAGAAACTTATAAAAGAGGGCTACACCACCAAGCGCCTCCACTCAAAGTTTCTCAAATTTGGCGATACATATCGCATGCTGATAGCAAAATACGAGCGTAGCGTGCAAGATCTATTGCGTTACGTTTCGTAACTTGTGTCTAATTCCGCTTAACCCGGGGCTAGGGGCCGTATGAACCCATGTACTTCAAGATCCTCATGGTACTCATATGAACAGGCACAATCAAAGCGTGACTGAGATACATTATTCTTTAGATGATGAATTTACAACGAATATTATGGACTAAGAATACTGATCAACGATACGGATTTGATATTTTTGGAACATCATGATGTCTTGCCGGCATCATTGACAACTGTTGACCGCTTCTCTCTTGCTGGTAACAAGCCTATGTTTATGTATACTATGATTGTCTTTTTGAATTTGGTGCTAATACTGTTATATGGAATACGGAATAGGTCTTTGGATTATGGACGCGGATATTCTCTAATGGACGACGGCTGAATTATGAATGACGAACTAGACGCTTGTAATTCGTTCAACCACTTACGCCACGATGTTCTGGTGTACCACTTGCTCCGAGTCCTTTACACGCTTGCACGACTTACAACGCCATGAGTCTACCATCCACGATGCTACTGCCCAGTACACCTGCGAAACCTGCGGGGATACATTAAATCGCCTGAATAGTTTACAGTGCCATGAACGGTTTCTCAGTGAGAAATCCAGGCATCCAATGTGGGGACTGTGGACACCGCTTCCGACTACACAGTCAGTTGAGATCTCACCAAAGTGCAATCCATGGACATGCACGCTTGAGGGTTGAGGATGCCGTGGCGTTTGACTCCAACCGTGAGTCTACTTTTCAAGGTCCTGTTGGCGAGTATACATGTTCGATCTGCAGGAAGTCATTTAGTCGTAAGGATAATTTACGGTGACATCAACGGTCGTTCCATAAGGCACCCAGCCATGAATACCAACATTGCGGTCGAGTCTTCAGGCTCCAGTCAGTTGAGCCCCATCAATCCGAAAGACATCCACAGTTTGTGTTCCATTTTGTGTTCCATCCATGACTTATACTAACACTTATTCTCAGGGTCAGCTTCTGATTGGACAAGAGCGGTCTGGGATCAGCACAATTAACTTCTGATTTGACAAGAGCAGCCGACTATGCGGCCAAGACACGGACAATAACATAAGTGAATTGTAAACACACCAATAGCGGTTCCCCCAGCGTGGATGTGCTGTGATGGAGGGGATAATAAAATGATTGACCTGTAATCCTTGTTGTTGGTGTGCTCTTATTGGACTAACCAACCAGAACTGTACTTATCACGGACCCGTAGAGCTACGTATAAGCGCACATGTGTGACATCGCCTATAAAACACGTCCCTCTGGAACCTACACCCCCATTCCATCTGTTGCAGAGCCATGACGGAGACCCATCTCTATGCCACTCGCATTTTACAGCATGTGACCGTGGTTAACTCACTCATGGGTTACCGAACAATGGTTCGGTCCATGTTTGCAGATGGCGACGACAACGAGGGGCGATGCCAGATCCCGTAAGAGTTCACAGAAGCGGTCCTCGACAGAGTCGACTCGATGGCGAGGTGTGCTATCACCCACCACTACTGGACTATGAAAGCCATCCTTGATGCACGGGATATGGACCACGAGCGCTCACGCCGGAACCAGCGACGGCTCGCGGACCTCGCGATGGTCTTTGTTCTACTGACCCTGACGCTGTGGCTATGACAGTTCTGTCTTACAGCGACAGAAAAGAACGGCTCTTCAGAGCCTCCATGTCTTCCGAGAGACGGCTAAGCACGATGTTCACACACACATACACGCGCTCTCTCTCTCACACACACGCACACACATACACACACGCACACACGCGCGCACGCGCACTCACTCACCATCGTTAGTGCGTCCGTGCTTTAAGATGGGGGTTGGGCACGCCTCACGGGCAATTTGGACCACGGATGGTCCATCTCTACCCCAAACACCTTCCTTCACACCCCCAAAATGCCCACTTTGGCTACTACTCCTACTGATGACATCACCAATGACGTCACAGATGACGTGGACATCCTTCAAGTCGTGGTCTACACACCGAGGGCTTCACTTTAACACCTCACACGACGCAATCGGACCAAGAATGGTCCCTCAATCGCTCAAATATACACCTGCCCACCTCCAGAATGATCACTTTACTCACTACACACCAACTGCCCATGTGTAGATTGGCGCGACTTCCAATCAAAAACACGCCAGTCTGACTCTACCCCACGAAAGCTTCAATAGGATACCCCAACCGGTCCATTTGGATCAAAGATGGGTCCCTTGATTGCCCAAACATGTCATTTCCCACGTCCAAAATGACATCTTTCGTTACTACTGACCAACTGCGCATGCGTAGCACAATGTGACTTCCAACAAACACCATACCATTCGTCGTCTGCATGCAGAGAGCTACAAGTGGACACACCACACGGTCCATTCGAACCACGGATGGACCATCTCTACCCCAGACACTCTCCTTCACACCCCCCAAATGCCCACTTTGGCTACTACTCCTACTGACGACGTCACCAATGACATCACAGATGACGTGGACATTGTGGTCTACACCCCAAAACATTAAATGGAACATGACGGAGACACCAGTAGCTAACATCATGCCAAGTTTTAGGCTTCTAACACAAATCAAACAATTAACTAAGTTAATTTCAGTATTTGGTCATTATTATGGCGGCCATCTTGAATTTGGCGGCCATGCTGGAAAAAAATTGTGTGGGTCCTTATCAGAAATTGATCGGGTCATCATTGGCTACTACTCTGCCAAGTTTCGTGCTTTTACCTCGAAGTGCACAATATTTTCACCATATTGCTCTACTAGTTGATGTTAACGTGAAACAAACAATTATTATTAAAAGATATTCACAATATTATTCACAATTCAACCCCTGTTTTATATATTTTTAAGAAAATAAATATAATTTTTTTAAATGTTACACATGGCCCATGGGATGAAAGAAATAACTACAACCAGCTAGAGTTACTGAGCTGTATCACGATGGGATGGGATATCCGGCTAAATATCGGAGACAGTTCATCTCAGAGAAGTGAAATTCCCCACAGTATCTCTATGTAATTTGTGCATTTTTATTCTGAAATTCGAAGGAAATCTATTCAGAATCAAAACAAACCTCCAATACCTCACATGTTATTTTCATACTGCCCAGTCACAATGTTACAACATTGCAAGCCCAATGTCATTGTGCTTTGAAAAAAAAAAAAAAAAAAAAACCCCGTGAGGTATTGAGATTTTCTTTGATCCTGAACAGATTTCCTTCAAATTTCAGAATAAAAATGCACAAATTACATATGGATACTGTGGAGAATTTCACTTCTCTAAGAAAAACTGGCTCCGATAGCCGAAAATCACATCCCATCATAATGTGAGATAGAAACTCCCCTGACGAATCTCCGTTGGTACAGTAATGCATTAGCGTCAGTGCAACAACAACAACAACAACAACAACGACGACGATGATGTTTGCGTTGATTTATTGGGTTGGCCATACCTTTCGCTACCTTCCATGAAGTATATTTTAGAGGACTTGTTATGCGAGACACCGCTTGTACTGGCCGACGACCACAGTTCATTTTACAACTGAAAACTCAACTCCATCATCGGATGTGTTGGCAGGGAGCACAAACACATGGGCACTACTTGCGTTTTTGACTACTTTCGTTTTTGACAGAATCTCACAGGTTCCTACAATTCTGTTATAAGACAAAGTACAAGTTGCCGTTTTCCGATAAAACAGGCGTTTATTATCGTTCAAAACCATTCTGAGAACTTGTAGATGAAATAACAAGTCGATTTTCACAGTTTTAAAGTCGGACTATTTTTTTCTCAACAGTGTAGGGATACGACAATTAGTCTGGCAATACCGTACTACTGAATATGCAGAGGAATATAGACTTCTAGACCAAACCAATGACCAGTCATTCACTACACTGAACCAATGGCTTAAATACAACTTTACTATGGAGCTCTTGATTGGCTACAAGCTAGTAAGGGTATGTAAATCAGTATAAAAGTAGGGCTAATGTATGCATACTTGTAGATCCGTTTTTAGGAGACTGGAAAATGGTAGAAAAATAGAAAAAATTGTAAAAAAATAATTAACGACCGGTTAGACCTGAAAGTCTCAAAGGCACAAGTAAAAAATAAAAGGATCATAACTTGTAAGTTTCATGAACTTCCTAGAAATAGTTATCGAGATACGGCTCGGACAGACGGACAGACACATCCCCAGGGCCACAACAATACTCCTGAGCCCGTAGGGCTGAGGAGTAAAAAATGTGTGAAAAGACAAAGGCAACCGGATTGGATGAATAATGACATCATAGAGTCGATACATATCAGGGGCTCTTTGAAGGCACAAGGTAAACATGATGAATTATAAACAGGCCCGGGAACCACACCACAAGTAAGATCAAGGAAGCTCAACAAGAATATTATTTGACTGTTCTCAAAAAATACATGCATAATGGAGATAAACTCTGGAGCCATATTCGAGAAATATTTCAAAACTTGAACGCGTCGACCCTTCTCTTGTATCAACGAACGGAAGTGACTCCGCTGTACAGGATTTCAATACATATTTTAGCTTGGTAGCAAACGACCTTAAGAAGGATTTACCGAGTGATAGCTAGCCAGATCTCTCAAAGCTGGATGAGCATGTCTCATCCAAGGTACCGGCTGGGAAATTGTTCTCAATCCCCTATATGACAACTGACTCAGACAATTGGCTGAGGGGTAAAAAGGGAGAAAAGGGAGACAAACCTAATGTGGAGAACTACAGGCCTATTTCAGTTTAAGTGTTGTTTCTAAAGTAATTGAAAGGCATGTGCATGACAGCTTTTATTCATATCTGCAAGAGAACGAACTCTTACTAGACATCCAATCGGACGACGGTGACCTTGTGAGAGCCGTCTTCCTGTATCTCCGGAAAGCCTTCGATTTGGTAGACCATGAAATACTAAAACTAAAATTAAAATCGTACAAATTGGAAAACAGGATGGTAAACTGGTTTAGCAACTACCTTGCAAACAGGCTGCAAAGAGTAACAATTGGTAAAAGCAGCTCAAAATCAATTGCTATTACATGTGGTGTTCCTCAAAGGAGTATTCTAGGTCCTCTTCTTTTTATTGTTTTCATCAATGACCTGCCGCTTCACATTTCCGAAGACAGTAGTATATATGCTGATGACACATGCATTTATACGTGCGCCAAGACTGTAGACACTATCGAACAATCACTGAACTCAAATATGTCTGTTGCTAACCACTGGCTGAAATGCAACAAAATGATTCTTTATGGTGACAAGACAAAATGCATGCTTTGTTACAACAATACAGAAGCAACACCATCTGCCACGAACTGTTATATATCTCAATCTGGATGATATTACTATCGAATGTGTCAAATGCGAAAAACTTTAGGACTGGAAATGGACAACTTTTTATCTTTTAACAAACATGTATCTTCTTTATGTTCTAAGATTTCTCTTAAAATATTTGCTCTTCGGAGAATTAAGATTTTTTTAACGCTTTTTGCTTGAAAACTGTTTTACAATGCCCTCATTTTATCTCACTTTGAATATTGTTTAAATGTTTGGAGCATGTGTAACCTTATCACCATGAACCGTGTTTTAAATCTCCAGAAAATGGCGGCTTATACAAATTTAGATATACGTATACCAAATTCTGTTCTACTTCCGAACTTGCTAAATACAAGAAAACTCTTATGGTTTTTAAATATTTACATTGTACTGTTCCTTCTTCTCTATCTGACATGTTTTTAAATAATTATCGTCGCAAGACAAGGGGACAGTCAACAAATCTACTTTTATTACCGAAGGCCAGGACCGAACTGTATAAGCGTTCTTTTGAATTTTCTGCTACGGAATCCTGGAATCTTCTACCTCCAGATATCCGAACAATAACTTCTTTTAATACTTTTAAGTCCGAAGCTTTTAAGTACTTTATGTCAAATGACCTTTAAATCTTTTTTGACGTACACATGTATGTTTTTATTGTTTATGCTATTTTAACTACATGTTTTATTATTTGTTTATCTTTTATATATTCTATCCCTGTTGTACATAAATATTATGAGGGCCACAGCAGGGTTCATGCACAGGAATTCAGATTGAATTCCATGACTTTTCATGACCTTTTATGGACAAATTCCATGACTTTTCCATGACCTATCGAAATTCTCTATAGATAATGGGGGCATCGAAAAAAATCAGTCTCCCAATATATATATATATATATATATATATACGGGTACTAATATGCTAAGGTGTAACAAACCGGCACTTCATGTTGAAGTCACTTTATTACAATTACATATGAAGAAATTTTAACTTGTGGAAATGCCACTATTTTGTCTGAGTGTTGCTTGATTTGAGGCCAATATTTGCACCAAGATTGTGACATACACCATGGTGACATCCAAAAGATGCTTTTATATGTAATAATACACATAGAAGATGACTTCTTTGTAGTCACTAGGTGGAATGGATCTGAAGGTAGAAATTGATGACGAATTAAAGTGGCAAAAGTGTGATTTAACAAAAGAATTTCAAGGTCCTAACCACCGTGGTTGGACGTAACACTGTCCGTCCTCCAATAAGCCCTCATTGCAGAGATCTCTAAGCACTCACAACTACACAGTTAATGATGCCAACCTTATTAAAATAATAGTTATGCCCTTTCTGTCTTTTCATGAATGTAAACTTCCTGACAAATGCAAACACATATTTAAAAAAATTAGATTTATCAAAAATCTTCAGATTTTCCATCTTATGTTACGTCCGACATACTAATTATGCTAATTAACTTTATTTGCAGTAATATTTCATGGGGTTTGTGATTCCCCTTGCTTGTGTGATGGGTGACACATGCCCCAAAGTTTTTTCTTCCAACCCATGTACTTTAGCTGTACACTACCAAAATGCATTGCCCATCTTCATTGCCTGCCAGTGCTCGTCCGACATACATGTAGTCCGTCCTCGTTCGTCCGACACATAATTAAATTTTCAGCATATTCAGAGTGCATATTCAGAGCACACCATCAAAATACACACTTATAGTGATACACAGTAATTTCTTCTCTGTACATAAGCACTGTTTGGTTTGTGGTATTCATAATTGTAGTATTTTCAAATGTCGGACGAACAAAGACGGACAGGGTTTCCTCCCCATTAGTTTAACATTGTCCGTCTTAGTTCGTCCAACTATTTTGGCGCATAAAGGCATATTTTAACATGAGGCACCAGAGGTGCTACAACTCCTCAGCCCCTTAAGAGTCTAGACCAATATGTTTTTATGAGTGTAGAAGTTTGGATAAATAGCAGTGAGTTATGGCATGTGAAAAGCAAACCCAAGCCACAACTCAGACAGATGAATGGATGGATACACTGACACACGGACGGACAGACAGTCGGAATCCAGTATACCCTCAACTATGTACAGGGGTATAACATGAGATTGATCTAATCAAAACCCCTCAGCTTTCCCCAAGTGATTGTGACCCATGTGTATTGTGAATTGGGGAAGAGATAGTTCAATGTGGGATGATCAAGATATACCGGTAGTATATTCAGGCATATAGGACAGAAATAGAAATTAATATATCAGTAAAGGGGCATAACTCTGTAAAGTATGGGCCTAGGGGAGCCATTTTCGATAGGCGTCGGACTTAGCACTACTGTTAAATAAGAACCGAGATGAATAAGCTGTACCAAACACAGATCTGCAGATATAACTTGTACATTCAACTACAGATAACAAAATCGGAGATTATTACATCTGAAAGGGGCATAACTCCATAAGCTGAGGCGAGTAATCCTTTGTTGGCTTGTAGAATACAACAATATATATAAGTTTCCAAAATATAGTAGCTATACCGAACACAGTTCTGCAGATATAGTTGGTTACATTCATGCATATAGGACAGAAATAGAAATTAAAATCGACCGTAGAGGTCCATGTCCCCCGCTAGCAGCACCATAACTGGCGCTGCTGCTGCGGGGGCCATGGATCTCTATGGTCGATTTTTTTTTGGTCGATGATATCTCGTATCATTGATGAAGAGTATGATTTGAACATGGAGATATCGCTGATGAGCTTAACATAATCTAATACAGCGGATGGCACCCATATTGAATTATGCACATCCAGCCCTCACAATTAGGAAAATTCTCCACGGCAAAAAAAATGCTGAGGAGAAATCAATTGGCCACGGCAAAAAAGAGCTTCACCACGGCATTTTTTTTTTTTGCAGTAGATCTAGTTTTGACTACGATAATTAAATGACTTGCCCAGGATGTTTGCTGGAATTCACAGATTTTCCACTACAATTGGATGCATTCATTTTTGTCATATCAGAAGTTCATAAAATACAGATGAACTTCTGGTCATATGTACTGACCATTGAGCAAAAATTCAAGTTTTTTGTTTGGGGTAACATAACCTTGCTACAAACCATGCGTTGGTAGGTCAATTTTTAGTTTTATTATTCTAATTTTAGTTCTCAATTGAACTTTTTCATGATCACATACCTGGTGACATTATTGCTTCATGGGAGTAGAGACATGAGATGTGCGAAACAGAGAAAATATTACCATTTGTGTGGATTTGAGTTTTCCTGGTTAACAGATATAACTTCAATATAAGATAGTTTCAGGAATACCCTATATTTCTTAGATGAATTAAAAAAAAGGTAAAATAAAAAAAACCCTAAAGTTATAGGTGGGGGCCTGTAGGGTTAATCAAACAAACAATATTTTAAGTTTTGCATTGGCTTCTTTGCAAACAAGAATGAAAAAAAAAAAAAAAAAAAAAAGAATGAATAAAAACTCTGATTTTCCTAACTCCTTCTGGTAAAGTTTTTGTATTCCGCCTCCAGAATGTTCAGCACATCCAACGACAGCTTAATATTATTGCCGCTTCTTGGTGTGCCGCGAACTTGCCCATATAGTCGGCCGGAGGCATTCCAGTTTTTTATTACCTCAGCCGGTTCCAGCTATCCATTTATCCGATACGGCGATAGTGACCAAGCCACGTGGTCGTAACATGTTGGCCGATCTTGCACGGCTCAAAAAGTAAAGAAAATTTCAAGCACAGTTTCCACCATTGTCCGCCAGTTCAGGCTTTATGCACGACAACCTCAAATTTCACCATTTCGTCAGCATCGTCATGCTCTCGTACGATGGCAAAGCAAAACAAATTGTCACTGTCAAAACTTTTAAATACCGCTGTGCAGGAGAATGGTAATTGTAGGGGCTTACGTGGAGTACGGTAACCCCAAATGTCGGGCAAATTATATTCCGGGTAATGTATGAAAACATGGAGTATATAAGATATTTAGTGCCAGCTGTAATTAATTAATTTAAGATTACTAATCAGTTCACTATTTCAGGTTGCCGTGCCATTCATAATACAATAATACATAATCCTAACTGTACGTGAATTCCCCTTCATCGTAACCCTCACCATTCCCTAGAGCACTCTCCTCATATGCGGTCGCCTGTGCTATTGCGACAACGAAGAAACGCCAGTGGAGAAATGCCCTGCATGCTGGAGAGTGACAGACATCCAATTGAAGATCTGTGCTTTCTAGATCGGGAATGATCGGCTGTCTGTCAGTTCTTGGAAAAGTGCATTTTGCCGACCGATGTCTCCAAATTATGCAATCAAACAACCACAGCACCAGTAGCTGTCTCGTTTATTAAAACCAAATTTATTAGCAAGAAAAGCCAGTTCAAGGAGACGTATTTTACCATCGACCGTATGTTGTTTACTGACAACAACAACAACCACATCACTTTACGACCCACGGCAAAAAAACTGCCGACGCGAAGTGATTTTACCCCAGCATTTACCACGGCAATTGCCGTTTGCCGTGGCTAATTGCGAGGGCTGCACATCCATAAAACATACTACATGACAACTGTCCTCTCACCAATGTCCATGCACTCCCCAAGTTTGAAGTCGATCAGTTGAATTATTCTAGAGTTATTGTCCAGACAAAATGCAACTGCTTAAAATGCAACATAATCCAATATCGCTGGTAGATGGCAGCCAAATTGGTTTATGCTCGTTCATGAAACACAATCCTAACCGGGATCTCACCAAGGTCAAGGGACTCCCCAAGTTTGAAGTACATGTAGATCAGTTGAATCGTACTCCAGCTATTGTCCGGACAAGATCAAACTGCTTAAAATCCAATGAAATCCAGTATGGCTGATGGTGGCCATATTGGATTAAGCACGTCCTTGAAAAACAATCCTAATCATCCTCTCAACAATGTCAAGGCACTCCCCAAGGTATGAAGTAGATCGGTTGAATCGTTCTCGAGTTATTGTCCGGACAAGATCCAACTGCTTATAATCCAATATGGCTGACGGCGGTCATATTCGATTAGACACATTGCTAAAAAACAATCCCAACCGTCCTCTCACCAATGTCAAGGCACACCCCAAAATTGAAGTTGATCGATTAAATCGTTCACGAGTTATTGTCCGGACAAGAAAATCTAAGATCCAACTGCTTAAAATCCAATATGGCTGACGGCGGCCATATTGGATTATGCACATCGCTGAAAAAAAATCTCAACCGTCCTTTCGCCGATGTCAAGGCACTCCCCAAGTTTGAAGTAGATCAGTTGAATCGTACTCCAGTTATTGTCCAGACAAGATCAAACTGTTTAAAATCCAATGAAATCCAGTATGGCTGATGGTGGCCATATTGGATTAAGCACGTCCTTGAAAAACAATCCTAATCCTCCTCTCAACAATGTCAAGGCACTCACCACATATGAAGCAGATCGGTTGAATCGTTCTCTAGTTATTGTCCGGACAAGATCCAACTGCTTATAATCCAATATGGCTGATGGCGGCCATATTAGATTACGCACATTGCTGAAAAACAATCCCAACCGTCCTCTCACCAATGTCAAGGCACACCCCAAGTTTGAAGTTGATCGGTTAAATCGTTCACGAGTTATTGTCCGGACAAGAAATCTAAGATCCAACTGCTTATAATCCAATATGGCTGACGGCGGCCATATTGGATTATGCACATTGCTGAAAAACAATCCCAACCGTCATCTCACCGATGTCAAGGCACTCCCCAAGTTTGAAGTAGATCAGTTGAATCGTACTCCAGTTATTGTCCGGACAAGATCAAACTGCTTATAATCCAATATGGCTGCCGGCGGCCATATTAGATTACGCACATTGCTGAAAAAAATCCCAACCGTCCTCTCACCAATGTCAAGGCACACCCCAAGTGTGAAGTTGATCGGTTAAATCATTCACTAGTTATTGTCCGGACAAGAAAATCTAAAATCCAACTGCTTATAATCCAATATGGCTGACGGCGGCCATATTGGATTATGTACATTGCTGAAAAACAATCCCAGCCGTCCCCTCACCGATGTCAAGGCACTCCCCAAGTTTGAGGTAGATCAGTTGAATCATACCCCAGTTATTGTCCGGACAAGATCCAACTGCTTATAATCCAATATGGCTGATGGCGGCCATATTAGATTACGCACATTTCTGGAAAACAATCCCAACCGTCCTCTCGCCAATGTCAAGGCACACCCCAAGTTTGAAGTTGGTCGGTTAAATCGTTCACGAGTTATTGTCCGGACAAGAAAATCTAAGATCCAACTGCTTATAATCCAATATGGCTGACGGCGGCCATATTGGATTATGTACATTGCTAAAAAACAATCCCAACCATCCTCTCGCCAATGTCAAGGCACACCCCAAGTTTGAAGTTGATCGGTTAAATCGTTCACGAGTTATTGTCCGGACAAGAAAAGCTTACGGAATCACGGAATTACGGACACCGGTGTTATTGCTACTAAGTAGCGGGGGACAAATATATCTGTAAAGGTGCAGAACTCTGTAAAATATGGGCCGAGAGAAGCCACTTTCAATAGGAATCTGACTTAGCACTAGATAAATAAGTGTTGAAAATTTGGTGGTTGTATCTCAAGCGGTTTTGCCTAAAATGTGTTAACGGACTGACGGACGGACGTACATGTCGGACGGACGTACATGGCAATGACAATACCCCGAGGCCAAAATGGCCGAGGGGTAAAAAGTGACCAGATATCCACATATCTACAGGGAGGGGGGGGGGGGGAACATGTACAGTTGTGATCTTATTGCCCTGGCCTGAAACTAAGTGTCGGACGGGTCTTTTGTCCATTTGTCCTCTGTTTATCTGTTGCCCCATATCCTGTCAAGCAGTTGATGTTAATGTGAAACAATTATTTTTAAAAAATATCCACAAAATATTATTCACAATTCAACCCCTGTTTTATATATTTTTAAGAAAAGAAATATAATTTTTTTTAAATGTTACACATGGCCCATGGGATGGAAGAAATAACTACAACCGGCTAGAGTTACTGAGCTGTATCACGATGGGATGGTATTTTCGGCTAAATATCGGAGCCAGTTCATCTCACAGAAGTGAAATTTCCCACAGTATCTCTATGTAATTTGTGCATTTTTATTCTGAAATTCGAAGGAAATCTATTCCGAATCAAAACAAACCTCCAATACCACACATGTTATTT
>JAVTVY010013356.1:0-53992 GCA_036873755.1 Hanleya hanleyi
GCAAAGTTTCTCGGTCAGACTGCGTGACATTCTTCTGGTCCTTCTTAACGTCATTCATCTTTGGATATCTGTTTAAAAAGAAAGAGAATAGTTGGTTTTTGTTGTGTCCTGAAGATATGATGTTCCGGTCAAAATTTATTGAAGCAGGGGAGCGGTGCATTGAAAAAATATAGGTCGAAAAAAGTGCCAACACCCCTCAAGAGATCTCTCACAGTGAAAAAATACTTACCCCCCCCGGCCCCACCGAGGCCTTGAAAAACTCAAGAACCCTCTCCAACCGAGAAGCGAATTGCTAACCCCCTGGACCATTGCCAGCCATCACATAGCCACGCAGTAACACAGAAAATTCAATACAGTTAGTATGTACATACTTAAATGGTATATGTTGTAAGTTAAAAAACAACAGAAGGCTGCACCTGAATGATACATTAACCACTCAGCCCTAATACTCATCTGCTACATATGCACACAAATGAAGTTAACACAAGATTGAATATTTAGTGAGTTTGGATGGTTTCAAATTTAGCCTTTCAGTATACAATGTAATTTAAAACATGATGTAAAAAGTATTCAACTTGAATCAATCTACCTGAGATCTCACAATAATCAGTGTAGCTGTGTGATAATCATAATACCGATATTTATGTTTCTATCTCTCTTAAATATCATGCATCACCAAAAACAGCCACAACAGGTCTCCGTACCGAGTGAGCTTGCTCACAATGAAGTCTCCATCATCAGGTCTACACTAATGTCCATTATGTAACCAGTCGCCCCTATAGATTAGTGTTTTCGGGTATATAGTAAGGCATGTCATAACTGGGAATGCCCATCCGAAAATGCCCTTCTCTACTACTCATCGACTGCGCTTCTGCACTATGACGTAAAAAATTAAGGTGGACAGCACCCCAGTTGTTTTTCACACCACGAGACTCTGCACGGCCCATTTGGACCAAGTATGGCCCATCTATCGTCCAAACACACCCATGTGTACCCAAAAATGCTCTTTTTCTCTGCAACCTCAGCTGCGCACGCGTACCATGACGTCATCGGTCAAAATGAACATCACCGCAAACTTAGTCTATACGACGAGGGCTTCAATGTGACACCCGGTACGCCAAATATGGACCCCGCGTATGATCCGCATATACCTCAATACTCTCGCCACAGGCTTTTCTGCCGAGTGCACTTGCGCACTATGACGTCATTGGAAAAGTCATTCAACGACCTTGAGACCCCGCACGCGTATCCCACAGCGTAATCCTGATCGATCGATTTGCGGTTTTTTCAAGTACGAGTTTCCTAGAATTACTTTCGGTCTATTCATGCATTTCAAACTTCAACATTTTTATTGGTCGAAAGACACACGGAAAGTGGGACGATAGGGGAAAATCAAGGTGTGGATTAGACTGACTGGACAGTGTTACTGCTGAAGATTTTTTTTTTTCAAAAAGTCATCGTTTTCGGAAAATATTACGGTTCTCAGTCAAGCGTGGACTTTCACCCTTAGACGTTTATTTTTATAATGATAAAGGATGTCGAATGTTCATTCCATCGCAAAAAAAAAATTGTTCATGATTGCTCTGCTCTTGCCCATTAAAATGTATTTCTTGGCGAAAGGCACACATTGATAGCTAACCATGGCAAACGCATTTCCTTCACGCGATTGTGGATAGTAAAACAATAATCATGCAACTAAATGTTTCCCTCTATGGGCAGGTGAGTCTGTATGTTACACGAACTGTGGCAACAGACCGTGATTATCGTAAAGAGACTACGATTGTTGTATTTTATATAACCAGTCGGACAGCAGGCCTAAATTGGCTTAGCTAGCAAGCGTCAGATTACACAATCAATATTCAGCCGTCGTCCATAAGAGAATTTTCGTATGACAGCAGTCGTTTCCGTTTCCGTAGTATTTATGTCAGTCATGATTTGATTGTGCCTGTTCATTTGAATACCTTGGAGATGTAAAACATATTATATTCAAACGGCCCCTAATCCTAAGTTAAGCGGAATTAGACACAGGTTAGGAAACGTAGCGAGAGACATGTTGCCCGCTACGATCGTATTTTACTGTTAGAGTGCGATACCTATCACAAACTTCGAGCAACTTTGAATGGAAGCGTTTGATGGTATTACCTTCTTTGACAAGTTTCTGAAGTGACATTCTTCAGTTGCCAGAGCATTTTCATCATAGCTCTCTAGATTTGTATCTAATACCGCTTATGCCGGTGCTAGGGGCCGTGTGGTCATATCATTGAAGTTGCCACATGAACAGGTACAATAAAAGCGTACCTGAGATACAACACATATCTCGAATCGTTAGATTCTTGGTAGGTGCTTTAGAATAGGTTTACCAGAAGACTATTCTGTGAAGTCATATGACGCAGTCAGTATGTCGGCACCTCTTCCCACTTCCCTTATATGTGTTGTAATTCTGTGGCGCTGATTAAAATCGTCACAGCATGCTCATCATCTAGCAAATGCTACGCGACAAGATATATATATGCTGTATGCAGTTTCTTCTGGAATATTGCTATCCGGAAATGGGTAGTTAACTTTGTCAAATTTTAACCGTCTCTCCTAGGCCCAAATATGATGTTCGATCTGGACTATCAGTTGTTTCCTTCAAATGCAGTGAAGAGGGAAAATATCATCGCTAATATAGAGATTATCCAGTGCTAGGAGATCGTCTATATGGCGTTAGGTGAATGAGAATGAACGAGCTTTGGAATGGTTATCATCTGACAATTTCTCCATATAGGCGTATTCATACGAAAACAGATATAATTCTTCCAAAAGTGGTGCACAATTTGTACACGTATCTATACGCTGTTGCTATATCGTATTGTCGAATTTCACAAGGATAATATTTGTTAATAAGAAATTCAAAAACAAATTCAAAAATTTCTATAAACAAATAAACATCCTAAAAATGATATCTTTTATGCGCAGTGGAACTGAAGAAAGGCTTATGGCTTCTGACATTAACATACCGGTACCGGTATTAGCGAACAATGGTGTTGAATGAGGTCTAGATCAGGAATAGTAGCATAGAGAGTCAATAACCAAGTAGATTTCTGTACGGTATGTGTCCCCTGATATCTAGTTCTTACGTGAGATTTTTTGAGCTTTTAAGTATTCACATACATTCGACATCAGAATTTCTTGAAATTATTTAACTGCCTTGCAGGGCTCTTGTTAGCTAAGTGGACAGAAATCTAGTTGTACAACTAGTGTCTAGTACAATTTTGGTATATCGGTATGAGTGGTACGAAGTGGAAATACCTCTTTCTTTGCGAAACTGCTTATTTTTGTTGACGATATCCACCAAGGTAATTCCTTTGGAGGAGTAAGTCGATATAGAAGCAGGTGGAATTGCTGTGCTCAACTCATTAACCAGTACCTGGTAATCGTAATACTACATATAAATAGTATATTATTCGGGGCCTTGTCTGCTGCAACAAAAACAAATTTACTTGGGAGGTTTGCAAGGACCTCTTGCACCATGGGGTATCTCAATATTTGTTTTGTTTCGGGAAGGATATTTTTGTCGATGTGGTAGATAGTATCGACAAACTTGCCTTTGAAAAGATCCAACCAATCGGCAAGCACCATAGGCTCTACTTATTCTCGTTAAGAACATACTGTTCAGAAGCGATAAGAATTATATTTGATCGGCCATGAGATTGATATTCCTCAGCTCTCAATATTTTGATCCTTTCATCAGGAGTATTTCAAAGTGCATATTGCACACTGTATCAAGGTCACCAGTCACACTTATTGAATAAGTCTACATGGTTTATAGATGAATGTCGACTACTGATAGTCACACGTATAAATATCGTACTTGTATTCCTTCCAGTCAAACTCTTTGATGACTTCAGAGTAATTAAATGTATTACTTGCTATTGATCAACTGTACTGGTGAGAAATACATGCGGTTCGGTGATCTTGAAATAATTAGGAACAGCATTGCACGAGGCACATTGTGACAATGATATTGTGTACAATGTGGACCTTGGAATACTCCTGATGAAGGGACCAAAATATAGAGAGCCGAGGAATATCAATCTCAAGGCCGACCAAAAGATAATCCTTAGCGCACTTCAACAGTACGTTCTCAGTGGTCGAAACGAGGAAAAGTAGAGTCTACAGTGCTCGCCGACTGGTTGGATCTTGCCAAAAGCAAGTTTGTCGATTCTATCCGCAACATCGAGAGAAATACCCTTGCCCAAGCATAACAAATATTGAGATACCCCATGGTGCAAGAAATCATTGGAGACCCCCGAAGTTCGTTATTTTTCCAGCAGACTAGGCACCAAATAATATAATATTTATGTTATATTTCCCTTCCAACCACTCATACCGATATACCAATTTGTTGGTACGGCTTATAGCGTTGGACACACCGGTTCTCGTTAGATCACCGAAGTTAAGCAACGTTAATTTCGGTCAATACTTGGATGGGTGACCGGGTGCTGTACTGGCTGGGCTGATCAGGGTCCAGGATAATAGGAACTGTGAGCACTCTCGTGTTCTGGCACATGTAGACACCGTCGTTATATGACTGAAACAAGGTTGAAAACGACGTTAAGCCCTACTACTCACTCTCACTCACTCACTCAAAATATGATCATACTCTTGGCAGTCCTAAAATACGAAAAGTTATAAAAGATGTGAAACTCTTCAAAATTCAGAGGCATGCTTCTAATCTGAAAAAGCTCATAATCCGCCTACCATTAGAGCACATACTTTCACATATAGCGGGAATACTCCAAGTTCTCCATAGACCATAAAATCGGAGAAATTGTCCAATTCGGTCCTAGGGCTCTTCACAAACTTACAGGAAGAAAAAGTCAGTATTTAATGAAATAATACATCTTTCTGATCAGGATAAAGCATCTTTTAGACTGGCCTTCTTTCATTTTGTACCATAATCCCGTCTATCTGCAGCGTTAATAGATCAGTAGGGCGCTTTTAATTGTACGTCGGCGACTAAAACTTTTAAGCATGTTTTCTAGATCAGAATTTTGTACTCAAAGTTGCTGCATTTTGGACGAAAAATATGATTTTTCGATTTTTTAACCAAATTTTCAATGAAACTGATAAAATGAATGTAGAATTAACAGATATGTAACGGCGCCTCCATATTTGGCTACAAATTGAAGGCGCTGAACTGGTCCAAGCATACACGTGGGGAAATGCCCAGTAATTGATTATAGTGGTCTCACGAGATGATTTCGTCCAATTGAGGTTAAAATTGCTCAAACCCATATAACATATCGCTAGAATTATCTCATTAATATCTTTGTTTCTACCAGCAGGTTATTTTCATGCAACCAGAAAACGGACGACAGCCATTGGGCATTCAGCAATACCAAATGTGACCATGGTCACCCGACTCTTGTGACGAAATTTGTCCTAAAGCTACCTTGCCCCACTTTTCGGCAGAAGCTGAAAAATGTGCTTGTATTTTGCAGACCGCGATTTGGCCCCACCATCTGGCTTCGGGAACAGAGTTGAAAACTGCAACAACCTGTATTTGAGTCAATCGATGCAATTTATATCTCACTGGCCGCCATAGGCCTACTGACGTGACGCTAACGTCATGAATTGCAAACGATTCATTTATCATTTATTTACATTTTTACTTTGCTTATACTGATATATTTAACTGAATAAAACTGTTTCTGTTGAAACAGATTAATTGGATGTCCTTTGTAGTAAAATGAAACTAGATGTAACTGTACTGTTATCCTAAGGGATAACTGAGATACCCCCGCCCTGCAGTAATATTTCAAATAAAACCTAAGGATAGGAAGGGCCATAACTCTGTAACAAATGTGTGAATCGCAAGGTAAATGTATTAAAATAGAAGCAAATTTTAGGAGTATTAGTCCGGACAAAATTGTATCTACAGGATGGACAATCCGATCCTGTACCCCTGCCCCAGCTTTATTGCAGGGTGGAGAAGGGGGGGGGGGGTATGATGATGGAATATTATAATGTAAAATACTGCTTGCTGATCAGGTTATCACCACTCATTACATGAATATTTGAAGAAATTCATTTAAAGGCCTGATAATTTTTACCAAATATTTCAGGTCATAAATAAGAGATGCACATCTTCAAACCATATTAAACATGTGTACAAAGTTCAGAAACATCCAGTAATAACTGTGTGACTAGTTAATTACACAAGAACATGCTCTATATATTGGAATATATGCAGAAAATGCAGAGAAAGTCCAAGTCTGGATAATTTTGACAAAAATTAATATTTCATGTCACAAATAGGAGACGCAAATCTTCAAACATGTCTAGAAAGTTTCAGAACCTTCTGATAAAAATAGTAGGAGTAGTTGATTACACTAGAAACTTGTCTCTACATGGGAATAGATCCTAATAATGGCAAAGTCCTATAAAGTTCAAAACGTCATAAATATGTCAAAAATTATAATTTCGCCTTGTAAATAGGACCTGCACATCTTCAAATCATAGGTAACACATATGTAAAGATTCATTAAAATAGAAGCAAAATCTTAGGAGGAGTATTCCGGACAAAATTGTGTCTACAGACAGGCGGACGGACAGATAGACGGACAGACAGACGGACAAGCCGATTCCAGTATACCCCCTCCCCCCATAACTTCGTTGCGGGGAGTATAATGAGCAAAGCCACTACGCGAAAGGAGAACTGAAAGCTTTAAGACAGACAGTATAATAGTGTATATGAAGTCAATAGAGGTACCAAAGACGATTAACATTGCACAATTATTAGCTTTACATCACATTTTCTCAGTGGAGGGATATATGTCTTTGAGTATTTTTTATTGGTGAATTATTGGCAACATGCATTTTCTTATACATTGAGGCTTTCTTTTAAAGAAAATTGTTGTTGCTCAGTTTTCTTTCCTGAGTTTGAAGTAGTTTGGGTAAAACCTTTCTAGCCTGCTTGAGAGAGGGTTTGGAAATTTGGCGCTCTTTTGAATTTTTGCAGCATCACCAAAATGACTAAATATAGAGAGCCAAGACTTTCAAGGTTTTAGAATATGATATTGGGCTAATTTTGATCCCATTTCCGTAAAACTTGCGATTAACCATAACGCCTAAATTCAAAATAGTGCTCATGTGGGGGCATCCATATATCGCGCTTTTTCAGGTTGTTCATATAAAAAGCATTATTCTTAGCTCAGTGTCTAAATTTGTTAATACAAAGGGGTCTCACATACATTTTGAACACATTTGCATAATTTTCAGCGTAAAATATAATGGTTTGATTAAAAATGGCGGACATGTGGGGTCCTCTGATAATCACACTTTTTCACGCTTCTCTCATAGTTCAATGCATTATTCTTAACACATTGTGCAAATTTATCAAAAGCGAGGGATCTCTAGGCATAGCCTAATATCTTATTCCCAGTTCGATTCTATTTATGTATCCCTATGATCAAAATTTGACGATTAACTTCAAAATGGCGGCCATATTGAGTCATCTGAAAATCATACTTTTTTCATCTTGCTCCTATAGCTCAAGGCATTATTCTTAGTTCATTGTGCAAATGTATCCAAACAGAGAAATATCTCAGCATAGGGCCTACATGTAGCCTAACAGCTTACGCCCATTTTGAATGAATTTACATATCCCTAAGATCAAGATTTGAATGTCAAATTCAAAATGGCGACCTTATGGAGGCCATCTGAAAATCATACTTTTCATATTGCTCGTATAGTTCAATGCATTATTCTTAGCTCACTAGTGTGCAAATGTTTTCAGTCAGAGAGATTTTTGAGCATAGCCTAACATCCTACGCTCATTTTGAGTCTAATTGCTTCTTTTCAGGATTAAGATATAATAATAAAATTCAAAATGGCGTTCATATGGAGTCATCTGAAAGTCATATTTTTTCATGCAGCTCGTTTAGTTCATGGCATTATTCTTAGCTCACTGCAAATTTATCACAATTGGGATATATCTTTACCTTCATATAGAAATCTTGCTTTCCCGTGATGCCCGCATAGATAAAGGCATTATTCTTAGTTGACCGTACATTTTTTTCAAAAATAAAGGTTCGTTCATCATAGACAAACAACTTCTGCCCATTTTGAATATACTGGCATACTTTTCAGACAAAAACTGTTGGTTGAATTCAAAATTTGAACACATAAAAAAAACATTATTCAAGACTTTTCATTGACGCCATTTTGATCTTATCCGTGATTAATTGTTCTAGAATTGTAGTTTTAATTGTGAATTTTCATACACATCGTTGAGAATATATGCTGCGGCTTGTGCGAAATATGTAATTTCAAGGAATATGGCGGCCATATTTAATTTTGGGGTCACAATAGTATCAATTTTCAAGAATGACAATACAGTGTTATTTTGTCACATGCTCAAGTAAATAAACAAAGTAAACATAGTAAAATTATCTAATAAAATGAACTATAATCATTAATCTATTTCGGTGACTGTCATGCCCTAAATGGGTGCTTTGGTTAGCTAAATAAAATCTATTCTATTATAATCTATTCTAGTATTATAGTGAGTTGAGTGCGACCATTGTATTAAGATGGTTACGGAAATTGAAATTTGACTCATGATGAGGGTTGAGGTCTTGATTTACGGCAAACAACCGGGTTATTATAGAACATAAGCCATGGTATCTGAGAAAAGATCACCTTGAAAAAACAAGGAAAAATCGTTAACCCTTGTCCAGAATCTGGTAGTGTGTGGATTGGGTGGGGTTTTTTCAGGGTTAGACCGCCACTAATTGAGGTAAGAGGCATAATGTGTTCATACATATGCTTGGGTATCTGCGTGCAACACCTACAAGATTCTTAAGGTGAAGAAGCGGGATAAAGGTTGATCAGCGCGCAAATAGCATTTCAGGTTGTTTTGAAATCTTTGCCAATATATGTCACTGCGATACAGAGCTCAAAAATATAGATTTCATTTTTCCCTGTCCAGTTCTGTTCTTTGTTTCTTCCACAAACAGAGGACATCCAGCTACTATACTGCAACAGAAACATTTGTTTTCTGTTAAACACATCAGTCTGTTGCCCTGCGAAATGTGGATAATAAGCTTGTATATTAAACAGTCGATAATAAGCTTGTATATTAACACAGTTAAGGCATGGAGCATATGGAGACAGTCTGCAATGTAGGTTATCAGTCTGTATCCGAGACAAAATTTGTTGAATGACGATTGGAATACATGACGTCACCGTGACGTCAGTATGATGGCCAGTTGGGAGATACGTTGCATCGTTTGATACATCGTGACGCAAATACAGGTTGTTGAAGTTTCAGCTCCCTATTCGCGAGGATGAGCGAGATGTTGGAGCCAAATCGACGTGTCTGCGGAAAAAAATCAGATTCTGCCCAAAAATGCGATAGGGGTAGCTTTATGGAGAATTTCGCCATAAGAATCGGGTGACCATGGTCAAATTTATAATTGCTGACTGCCCAATGGCCGTCGTCAGTTTGCTAGATGGATGAAAATAATCTACTCGTTGAAATAAGAATATGAGCGAGATAATTCCTGCAATGTGTTTTACGGATTTGAGCAATTTTAACCTCATTTGGACAAAATCATCGCGTGAGACCAATGTAATCAATTACATATGGTTCGGGTGTATGCTTGAATCATTTCAGCACCTTTAATTTGGAGCCGAATATGCAGGCGCAGTTACATATTTGGCAATCATACATTCTTTTAATCAATTTCGATGAAAATTTGGTCAAAAATCTAAAAATCGAATTTTTCATCCAAAATGTAATAGATTTGATCTCAAAGACGTGCATTTTCTGACCGTGCTCAAACCGTTTTGCCTCCGACGTAAAAATAAAAGTGCCCTAGCTCTTGGACTACAGTGGAAGTCAGCAAATTTGGAGGTTTTAACACACGACTAAATGGAACATGGCCTATTTTCCCTCAAAATCGTCACTCACACTTGAGATAAACTACAACTTGGCGAGTGGAAAGAAATAATTTATTTTAAAATCGTAGCCGACCTAGTCGTTTCCAGAATTTACTTGTCTTAAAATGAGCCAGGGAAATCGACAAACAGGGTATTCCAGATATATGGTTCCGACTACAGCACATACTCGTATAAGAACCACTTTTCCAGAGTTGATGAAACGTTGACACAATTGCGTTGTGAGTCGGTCGTTGTGAGACCATTCCGTGTAAACGTCTTCGACCGTTCTAATCTACTGCACGATTTTGGTAGGGTTTTTTTTGCACAGATAATCAGATGACGATTAATAGGACAGGGATGGGGATAGCATACGGTATCCGAGAGCTACCAGTTGATTTTTTATTTAGATTTTATTTTTATTATTTTTTCCAAAGCCCAAAACAAAGTGGAAGGAAACAAAAATTAAAATATAGCCGCGGACAGCAATGTCGGGGGTCAATGTGAATCCAATACGGCCGCTAACAGTTGCAAAAACAAATGAAAACAATTCTCTTCTTTAGCAGAGGTTGCCGAAAGGCTTCAAGGGTGCAGGAATTTTCAGATAAATTCGCAAATTTGGGTGAAATACAACAAGAATAGCGAGAAAACTATTGAAACTTTGAAGAAATGGTTGGCATTCTTCCAAAAGAGTTGCTCCTGGAGAATATAATACAGCAAACTACAATGCCGTACCTCTCGTAGATCCCGAATTATAGCTCCTGCAACATGTGTTGAGTTTCTGACAAAACTAAAGATGGCGGCCAAACCACGTTACCTAGGAGCAAAGTTTTTGCATATTGGTGATCGCCATATCATATAACACGTATATCGTCACTCTTTTTAAATATATGTTTGAGAGACCCCGATCCATCGATTATATGTACCAAGTTTGGTGATGATTGCTTCAGATGTGCCAAAGGAGTAGAGTTTAAAATGTTTTGGGTTAATCCAAGATGGCCGCTGAACGATCAGACCAATCAAAACCAATTTACAATAGTCATGGAAGTGTCTAATATGTATATAAATTTTTAGCTTGATTGACCTGATGGTTACCGATTGATGGGGATCATAATTTCATGGAGAATCCGTCACCAGAAATCCGCCAATTCTCAAATTTTGGTGAATTACGTTTGAGAATAGCGGGAAAAATATTGAAGCTACGTTAAAATGGTTAGCATACTTCCGATAGAGATGCTCCTGGAGAATATAATGCAACAAACTGCAAGGCTGTAGTTCTAGAGTTAGAGCCTATACACGATGCTGTCAGTTTCTGAAAAAATTCAAGATGGCGGTAAAACCACGTGACCTAGGGTCAATTTTTTGCATATACGTGATCAACATATGATATAACATATACATATACATCGTCACTTTTCTCGTCCAAATTCGTTTCTTGAAAATCCGGCCATTTTGATTGGTCGCTGGCGACCATTTTGTTTTACGCAGCAATTTTTTTGAATATGTTTGAGAGACCCCGATCCATCGATGATTTGTACCAAGTTTCGTGTCGATCGCTTCAGTGATTCCAGAGAAGAAGACCGTAACATGATTTGTGATCAATCCAAGATGGCCCCCAGGGATTTCGACCAATCAGCTTCATTAGGGGGTATGCACTAGAGCCCATGTGCTCCAATCATCCTGTGAGGTTTCCTCTCCAGCACGAATCGCATAAAATGTGGCGGAAAAAAAAGGAGAAGAAGAATAATAATACCAAATACAATAGGTGATCAGCCATACGGCTCGGTCCCCTAAAAGAGCCAAAGGAAATGAAATGAAACCTTAAAATTAAAATCTAACATAAAGAGAAATGAAAATGAAAATCAAGTGAAATGAACTAAAAACACCAAAGAAAGTCAAAGCAAAAAAGTGACCATGGCTGAGAACTGCAAGCCAAATGCTGCCACAAGTTTAACAGCATATGGTTACTTCCCCTCTACATGTATACTCTATTGCAGATAAATGTGAACATTGGTTTAGAAAGCGACAGTGCCGTGTATTTTGTATCATGGCATAGCTTGGCACAAAGTAAGATATTTTGAAATATGTTACTTTCAGGGAGCTTCCGACAATTTGGGATTTCGGAATAATCAGTGCGTGACTCTGGTGACTCCGGTCAATGGGACTGAACTATGAAGATAATTAGAGTATGTAGGCTAGTTTTGAGATAAAAGTGGAGGTGGTCGTTCACCAGCAAAGCGGAACATCCGAAGTCACCTCTCCTCCGCCTTCCCCCAAAAACATGTCCTGGGAAAATATCGTGATAGTTTGTAACTCTGGTGACATATGGGATATGCTGTTCCAAAATGTTGGTATAGGTAGTAGGCCTGCAGATGGCCTATTCAGATTACCTTTATGAATCAAATTTGTGGTGCATACTGCTCCTGTCTAGGAGAAGTCACCTATTGTTTTTTTAGCTCTGTCCGAAACTGGATAAAAAAAATTTCTACAATTTCCCTTAAATGCAAATTTTTCATCTGGACCTATGGTGTAGTGACTGTCTCACTTTGCGTATCAATGGCCATATTCCTAATTACGTAGATAGCACACCAGTTATTGGTTCACAGCCATGACTCAGAAATGTCAGTGTTGGGGACCAAAATAGTGACTGTCCTTTGGCTCAGTGTATGACTTCTGAAGCAAATTGCATCTAAAGCACATTGACAGTGCCTGGTTTACAACCATGTCATTCACTCATGTACAGTATGGAGATTTTATGACCTGGAACATGCACGTGTTACACATTTCTCTCACAAATGAATTTCACAGAGACATTGGCATTGTAGATTTTAAAGCCACCAACATAGATCTATTAATTTAGGGATATCTCAGTGCCATCTCCAGGAGCTACGGGTAACAAGATCATGTGATTTTTTTTGTGTGTGCCGATCCACTTATAGGTGACGCAACCTGGGGGCAAAGTTAAAATCTTATTTCCGGACAATAATCCATGAAAATCCAAACAGATTTTTCTCCAATTTGATAAGTGGATCCCTTGCCTCAAGATCCTGATTGGGATTGTTTTTCGTGCCGATCTATCTCTAGGTGGCACCACCTGCCACCATTAAAAATGCATTTCCAGACGATAACTTTTCAAAACCTGAAAGATTCTTCCCCAATTTGGTGGGTGTGGGTACTTTGCCTCGAGATCTGACTTGAGATAGTCTTTCTTGCCGATTCGTGAATAGGTGCGGCTACCTGGGGCTGGGTTAAAACAGTGATTCCAGACAATGGGTTTTTAAAATCTGGACCGATTGTTTTCAAATTTGGTATGTGGGTACCTCGCCCCAATAACTCGATTGGCGTTCTTTTCCATGCCCATTCGCGTATAGGTCGCACTATCTATGAGCTTGTGTATGAGCCTACATACTCATATTTCCAAATGAAATTGCGTTCCCGGACAATAACTTTTAAGAACATAAATTCATTCTTTCCAAATCTGGTGTATGAATAGCTTGCCTGAAGATCTCACCAGGGGTTGTTTTTCATGCCAATCTGCTTATAGGTGGTACCACCTGTGGGCTAAGTTAACTTCTTGGTAAAACTGAACAGATTCAATTCTCTATTTCCAATGTCGGGAGATCTTGCCTCAATATCTCAGCTGAGATTGTTTTTCGTGCCAATCCGCGTATAGATGGCGCCACCTGTGGGCCAAGATTCTTTCCAAATTTAATTTGTAGGTACCTCCTTTCATGATATCGTTTGGAAATGTTTTAGTGCCCATTCGTGGGACCACCTGGAGGTCATGTTAAAATTGCTTTTCGTAAGTTTCACAAATAATGAATGTTTCCTTCACTTAACATGCAAAGGGGATGCCTTCTCGGTCGTATTCGATCGACTGTATCTAATTATTTTCGCGATACATACTTTTCGACAGGAAAGCTCGCCATATAAGACAATGTAATAACCCTCTTCCCGCGTGACGTTTTAATTTTGTTATCAATTAGATAGATAGATAGATATCTTTATTCACCATGCATAAAGTAAGAAACTGTACAATTCAAATGTGAGATGACTGGCGGGAATAAAACCCCAAGGGGCTTGCTCTATCCCTAGTTACAATTATAACTCTAATACAAATGGCAGGCATAGGACCGTAAGATAGCTACTATTAGATGTACATAAATAACTTAATTTTCCTGACGCTGTAATACATTGCATAAAAGATGTTCTTTGAGTTTGGACTTGAAAAGTGAAAAGGATTCAACTGATTTTACTTCGGGAGGCAAATTGTTCCACTCTCTTGGACCTTTAATTTTCGTCGTATGATAGGATAGGTTTGAACGATAAAATGGTTTATTTAGGTTGATACGAGAAACTCTGGTTTGATATTGATGTACTGCAGACTGTCTTAGGAAATACTTCTTAAAACTATCTGGAAGTTGATCTTCATGATAAAATGATTTGTGAACAAAAGTAAGGACCGAAAACTGATTTAATTTTGACAAAGGAAGAATCTTAAGATTGTTGAATAGTGGATCAGTGTGAGCTTTTTTGTTAGATAAGGAAATGACCCTAATGGCGCGTTTTTGCAGTAGTATTAATGGTGTTAAATGGGTTGTATATGTGTTTCCCCATATCATGTTACAGTATGAGAAATAGGGATAGATTAGTGAGTAGTATAATATATAGAGCGTTTTCTTGTTAATGGACCTTTTTATATGATTTAATATTCCTATATTGCGTGAGATTTTTTTAACTATGTAATTAATGTGTGTGATCCAATTTAGCTGATTGTTAAAGATTATGCCTAAAAACTTGAAATTTTCGACCATTTCGATTTCGGTTCCGAAAATTTCCAAGTGTCTTGTTGTTGCCCTAAGCTTTTTTCGACATGAATTTGGCTGTATAAGCATATATTTAGTTTTTTGTATATTTAGCGAAAGTCTATTGGCACAGAACCAGTTTTTTAGCTTCTCCAGTTCATGCGACATAATTGTAATAACTTCTTGGGGGTTTTCGGATGAGAAAGTAACACAAGTATCATCTGCAAATAATATGAAATTAAGTATGTCGGAGGCACTGTTGATGTCATTGATATAAATTAGAAAAAGGATCGGCCCCAGTATGGATCCTTGTGGCACTCCAAAAGAAATCGGCATAGGACAGGACGTAGCACCGCCATAAGTTACCTGCTGGGACCGTCCCTTAACATAATTAGAGAACCATTGGTTTGCTGTACCACGAAAACCATAGTGATCTAACTTGTGAAGTAAAACATCGTGGTTGACTGTATCAAAGGCTTTCGAGAGATCTAAAAAAGTAGCTATACTGAATGTTTTGGATTCCTTAGCATTGGTCAGAGTGTCATAAAGTAAGCAAGCAGCATGCGATGTAGAATGATTGGCCCTGAAGCCGTACTGGCAACTGCAGATAATATTGTTTGCATCTAGGAATTGTGAAATCGAAGTAACAGCTATTTTTTCCAAAATTTTACTAAAGCAAGTCAAGATTGAGATCGGCCGATAATTGGACAGTTGGGACGGGTCTCCTGACTTATAGATAGATGTAACCTTGGCGAGTTTAAGTGTATCTGGTATTACCCCTGTTGCAAACGATATATTAATGATATGGGAAAGGGAATGGGAAACATATTCGGCAACGAGCTTGACAAGTGATGTGCGAATATCGTCATGACCAGGTGCGGCTAGTTTGAGTCCTAAAATGGTGTTTTTGACATCTATTGTGGATACAATCGGAAATTCGAAATTTTCGTGAGCATTAGTTTGCAGATAATCTCGAAAGTTTATTCCCACGTTCGGAATTTTTGAATCTAGTACTTCGGCTACAGATGCGAAATAGTTATTAAAATGCGATGATATCATGTCTTTGTCGCTTATTTCAGTGTCGTTTACTATGAATGTTTTATTATTATTATTTAATGTCATTTTCTTGTTCATCAATTTGTTTAATATTTTCCATGTCCCCTTTATATCCTGATTAGCAGCGTTAAATTTGTCTTCAAAATAATGTTTCTTGGCAAGACGTAATGTGTGATTCAATTTGTTTCTATATTTCCGGTATGCTTCTCTATTATACTCGTTTGGAGTGATTAGATAATTTCTATATAACTTATTTTTTTCATGTATAGAGTTCAATATTGCATAAGTGATCCAAGGTTTATTTAAAGTTTTCTTGCTATATTTCACAGTTACCGAAGGGAAGGAAGCATCATATATATGACTAAATTTTGATAAGAATGTTTCGAGAGCAACGTTAGTATCGAAAGAGGAAGTTACATCATCCCAAATAGTATTCCTTATTCTTTGTGTGAACAATTCTTTCGCTTCTGGTGTAAATTTACGAAACGTAAATTCTTGCTCAAGATTGGACGTGTCGATTTTTGTCTTCAGAATGTGAAAAATAGGAAAATGATCTGTAATATCTGTCAAAAATATTCCTGATAAGAGACTGTCGTCGTGAAAATTAAGATAAACATTGTCTATGAGAGTGGCTGAGTGCGACTTTACACGTGTTGGTTTTGTGATTTGCGGGAAAAAATAATTTGATTTCAGAATGTTTAAAAATTCTGCGGAAGGACTATGTCTGTCAGTTTTAAAAAGGTCGATGTTAAAATCCCCTAGCAGGACGCATTTATGCTTTTCAATGTCATTGCTTTTAAGGAGAGCCTCTATATGATCATTTAACTTTGTTACATTCTTATTCGGTGGTCTGTAAAATATACCTATGATGTATTTTGTATTGTCATGGAGCAGTTCAACAAATAATGACTCAAATTCACCATGATCGTCGGCATGTGTTAGATCATCTCGTACAGTACATTTGATATTTTCATCAACATATAGAATAACACCTCCGCCTTTCTTTTTGTTCCTCGATAATGGGAAAGGTATGTAACCTGGTATATCAAAAAGCATTTCAGTGTTTGGATCTAGCCAACTTTCAGAAAATCCTAAGACCGAAAATTTATGATTTAAATTCTGGAGAAAGCCTGTGATCTCACCGAAATGCTTTCTGATACTCCTAGCATTCAGATGCAGAAACGACAGAGACCTGCTTTCTGCGTTCGGTGTGTGTATATTCGAATTATCACAAAAAGTTTTTTCGGTATAATAATTAGATTGATGGATGCTGATATCGTTCCAATGCATGACTTCGTCTTCATTGTCGTCTATTGGCGTTTTACAATTTTCTATGTTGTTTAATTCTATGGGATTGAAACACAAATTGTCGATGAAGTCCAAGTTCAACATGTTTGTATCTAGATTACTAGTATAAGTGTCGTCGGGAAGTTTTTCATCATAAAATGGTAATACTGAAAATAGGTTGAGTGGAATATCCTTCACATGAGTTGCATCATTATCCATAAGGCAGTCTGCAGTATATGATAGTTATTACAGCAACAGGAAAAAATAGATATAATGGTGAGGCAGACAAATTCTGGACACACTTTAGCATACAAGAAAAAATACAGTGAGTAAATTCTACAACATATATGTATCTATCAATGTTTATGGTGAAGAATGAAACAAAAAAGAAAGGAAAGAATAAAAAAAGAGTTGGCATCTTAACAGAAATTACAAGAGATGCCAATTGAGTTTTTCCGCGCCACCAGGGAATTTGATAATATGACCTGAACCTGTAACAATGATTACACATTTGGTATATATTCTGGGTAATCTTAGAAGTCTATGTTTAACAATGATTACACATTTGGTATATATTCTGGGTAATCATAGAAATCTATATTTAACAATGATTACACATTTGATATGTATTCTGGGTAATCATAGAAGTCTATATTTAACAATGATTACACATTTGATATGTATTCTGGGTAATCATAGAAGTCTATATTTAACAATGATTACACATTTGATATGTATTCTGGATAATCATAGAAGTCTATGTGTAACAATGATTACACATTTGGTATATATTCTGGGTAATCATATAAGTCTATATTTAACAATGATTACACATTTGATATGTATTCTGGGTAATCATAGAAGTCTATATTTAACAATGATTACACATTTGATATGTATTCTGGGTAATCATAGAAGTCTATATTTAACAATGATTACACATTTGATATGTATTCTGGGTAATCATAGAAGTCTATGTGTAACAATGATTACACATTTGGTATATATTCTGGGTAATCCTATAAGTCTACTTATGAATCACTGTAGTCAATATGTTTAATATATCCGCATTTATATAAAAGGATCCCATTATTAGGTATTTGATATTATTGCATATTTCAACAGTAATCAGACATTTGGAGGTGGGTATTGCCAGCTGTCGATTCATTATAGACAATGAACAAGAATTCACAGGGCGGACAAATGATCCGTGTTTGTAAGCGGCTGATTGCATAATCGGGGGCTGGGTGCGGAGGGTTGTACATTTTAAATGGCGTACTCGCTTGTCCACCGGCTACTATTGACGAACATGCTAAATTGTCAACTGGTCAACATGCGCAACTAGTGCAGATCGAAATACAATAAGATGAAATGGGTCAGTGAAGATACATGCATCGGTACGTGCAGGGAGTGTTGTAAAGTACCCAGTACAATCCATTGTCATGGGCTTCAATGTGAAAAAATTTAGCCATCTGCGCTGGCAAGCTTTTCACTGATTACATGTGACTTGCCCCAAGTATGCACATTACGGGACCACTTTTTGTCTCTGGAAAGTCACAAAACGAAACATACAAAGAATGAACTACATGAACTTGATGCATTGGGCCGCCATGTTAATGAAATTAGGACAGTGTTCAATCATTCGCTTATGAAACCTGACATTAGTTTACTCGATAACACAAAGACCACAATCCAGATGCAGCAAAAGCATTATAATATATGAGTAGAGCATATATCGCGACATTAATTTTCTGTCAAATCTTGGTATTGAAAAGTAGATAAGGATTTCCTGTTTAAGGTTAGCCGTATTTTTCTTTATTTATATCGGTACAAAAGAAGTCAATTTCGAAGAATAATTTTGCCTGACAGACTGGACCATCGAGAAATCTGCTGTGGGAAGGAGGAGTGTGCCAGCCATTTGTTCGAGCTGACCTGTCATCACAGCTCCCGAGCTAGCGTATACAATTCCGCTTAAGCCAATGATAGGGACCGTATGGTCTCCAAATGAACATCTGCGTCGAGATGTTCAAACGCGTCGTGTCATATATCGAGCTGTCGAGAATTGATTTGACTGGGTTCGCGCAGATGAGAGCGATGCATGCAGAAATAAATACTTGGAGGAATAGCAGAATGCAAAAGAACATTTTCACAATGCCATGGTGCAATTTTTACGGCCAATCTGTTCAAGTTTGGATGTATACCACGTACCATGATTATTCATACATTCTGACAGTACAGGCCCACGCATCCATCAATTTAATTTTATTTGACTTTGTTTTAGGTTTTCATTTCATGTCATTTCATTGTGTTTTAAGTCTTCTTTTAATTTCATTTTGTTTTATTTTATTATTTTTATTGCGTTCAACGCATTTGTAAAAAGCAACTTAAAATTCGTCTGGCTGCCCTCGGTCACCATACAAATGTGATCATATTTTCATAAAATGGAGTCTGCTATCTCTCTTTCGAAGTTTTCACGGGACATGGATATGCGTTGGACGAGAAGAGGGGTGGGGGAGAGTATTGACTTCGGGTGTTCCGCTTGGTGGTGAAGGGCAGTAGTATAGAAAGTGTATTTGACCTCGTATTGAGTTCACTCTATCCCATGATGCATTGCGACCGACCAACGTGCACTCAATACGAGGCCAAATCTCCTTTCAAAATCAATACGCGGTCAGCAGTCCTTCCATCCAAAGGGGTCAAAACGCGGTCAGCGGTCCTTCTTTTCAAAGAGGTCAAGAGTCACGTGAGCGAAAGTGACGTCACAGAGGGCACTCAAATACGCGGTCAAATGCCCTTTCAAAGGTTGAATACACGATGGTCGATCCGTATAGACACGAAAAAAAATGCATTAATACATTGGAAGTTAGTACGCAATATTACCATGTACTGTTCAATTCCTAAATTCTGGTGGTCTATAAATAGAACTGACGTTATGATCTATAAATAGAACAGGGTTTCTCCTCGGGAATCTCCTTCCCGATGTTGAGCGATGACGGGGACCAACAAATCTCAACATGTTTTCTTCCGTGGTATGAATGCATTTGCTACGTACACCCACCCGTTAGTATTATATAATATAGCATGGTACAATCGCTCGCAAAAGGATAAAAAAAACATCCGTGCGGCTCCGTTTTGTCATAGCGGCAGATGAAAAATGGCGCCCGCTTGTCAAATTCCCGGATGTTATGAAAATCAACATCGTAGCGCCATCTATGCACCCTGGACGCAAGGACGACAACTTTGACGGGGCAATAACTCTGTTGACGACTGTTCGAAGGAGTATTAGGGAGGAGTATTGGGGTGGTCATTTTTTTATGGATTTTACTATGGGGTGTGGCATCGTGTTTTTCTCTGTCTCACACTGTACAAGACGATGGTTGGGGTCTCGTGGTTATGGGGTGACTTTTGTTGAGAAGTTATGATGAGGCATGCATAGTAAATAGGCAGATCGGGGGTGGGCGTTTTGGGGTCGAGGTGGATTATCAGTGTTCCGAATGGGCCGTGGGAGGTGTCAATGTGTAGCGCCTGTGTGGGAGCGTCCGACTAGACAGGTGTGGCGTGAAAGGAAGGCTATGGTGCACATGCTCAATCGAGATTGAGGAGCTATATCGCAAACAAATAGAGCGTGCAAGGTGTCATATTGCAGCTCTTGCGGCGTAGGCCACCACATGAGGGGTGTCTATGTCATCAGTAACGTCATTCGTGGCGTCATCATTGAAAACTGTTGACCGCTTCTCTCTTGTAGGAAACAAGCCTATATTTATGTATACTATGATTGTCTTTTTGAATTTGGTGCTAATACTGTTATATGGAATATGGAATAGGTATTTGGATTATGGACGCGGATATTCTCTAATGGACGACGGCTGAATTATGAATGACGGACCAGACGCTTGTAATAGTAACGAAAGCGGGCATTTTGGGGGTACGTGGGGTGTGTTTGAGTGATTGAGGGAACATTCTTGGTCCGAATGGGTCGTGGGAGGTGTCATAGTGAAGCACTCGTGCAGGAGCGTCCGACTGGATGGGTGGGGTGTGGAAGTAGGGGTTATGACGCGCATGCGCAATAGAAAAAGAGCATGAGAATAGACGTTTAGCTACGAGATGGACCAGTATTGGACGGAATGGGGTGCGACAGGTGTCACAGTGAAGCACTCGTGGAGGTGCCCCCGATTGGATGAGTGTGGCGTGGAAGCATGGGCTATGGCGCGCATGCTGAGTAGAAAAAGTGCATGGGAATGGACGTTTTGGGATCGTGATGGGCAAGTGTTGCTCCAAATGGGCCGTGGGAGGTGTCATAGTCAAGCGTTCGTGGGGGAGCCTCGGACTGAACTAGTGGGTCGTGGAAAGAGGGGATATGGCGCGCATGCGCAGTAGAAAAGGTGCAATGGAATGGCCGTTTTGGGATCGGGATGGTTTAATATTGGTCCGAATGGGTCGTGTGAGGTATACTAGCATTCGTGGACTAGAGTCAGACTGGGAGTGATATGCGCCTGCGCGTGTGGGAGTAGTAGAGAAAGGGGAGATTCGGAAGTGCAAAGAAGCGCGTTTGGGGAGAGGCAACCATGTTCGCTCTCGCTACCTGGTAGAGTTACCTCAGCGTCTGTGTGGAGGAGGAGGAGGCGGAGGACGAGGAGGAGGAGGAAGAAGAGGAAGAGCAGGGAGTAGGAGGAGGAGAAGGAGGGGAATGAAGTTGAGTGAGTGGTCATATAAGGTGAACGGGCAAGAACGGATATGGCAGATGCAGTGCCAAATGACGGCGTTTGATCGAACAAGAGAATACTTGAATTGTAAACAAATCCAAGGCGAATCCCCCAGCGTGGGTATGATGTAACATTGGGGAGAATAAACTATATGAACATTTGTGAACTACTCGTCTGTCTGTATCATGGCGTTAAGGCGTTATGCTAGGGCGTTAAGGCGTTAAGATAGGAAGCTAAGGCCTTAAGATAGGCGTTATGGGGTCCAAATAAGCGTTATGGCATTAACATGGGCGTTAAAGCGTTATTGCAGAACTCTCCACATAGGTGCTAAGGCAAATATACTTGGGGTTCTGTTTTCTCTACTATTAAGGTGCAACTGGACTTTAAATACGCTTTCTCTACCACTTCCCGAGTGCGCAGGCGCATATCACTCCCAGTCTGACTCTAGTCCACGAGTGCTTGACTAGTATACTTCCCACGACCCATTCGGACCAATATTGAACCATCTCGGCCCCAAAACGGCCATTCCAATGCACTTTTTCTACTGCGCATGAGCGCCATAGCCCCTACTTCCACGACCCACCAGTCCAGTCGGAGGCTCCTCTACGAGTGCTTCACATCTCCCACGACCCATTCGGACCAAGAATGGTCCCTTCATCACTCAAACACACTCCCACGCACCCCCAAAATGCCCACTTTCGCTACTGCTGTTACTGATGACGTCACTGAAGACTTGGACATCCCTCAAGTGGTGGTCTACACCGCAAGAGCTTCAATATGAGACCCTACACGCCCTATTTGGATGCGATATAGCCCCTCAATCTCTCAAAAACGCTCCTCCAAAATGCCCAATTTCGCTACCACTCCTCGACTGAGCATGCGCGCCTTAGCCTTCCTTCCACGTCACACCTGTCCAGTCGGACGCTCCCCCACAGGCTCTACACATTGACACCTCCCACGGCCCATTCGGACCAGGGATAATCCACCTCGACCCCAAAACGCCCACCCCCGAGCTGCCAATTTACAATGCACGCGCCATCATAACTTTTCAAGGAAGTTTCCCCATGGCCGCGAGACCCCAACCATCGTCTTGCACAGTGTGAGACAGAGAAAACAAGATGCCACGCCCCATAGTAATAGCCACAAGAAAAAAAAATCACCACCACAATACTCCTACCTAATACTCCTTGAGACAGCCGCCAACGGAGTTATTGCTCCGTCAGAGTTGTCGTATTTGTGTTCAGAGTGTATAGATGGCGCTATGCTGTTAATTTATGTACCATCCGGGAATTTGACAAGCGGGTGCCATTTTTCATCTACCTATATGACAATAACGGACCTTCGCGGATGATGTTTGACCTTTTTTCGAACGATTGTACCATGCTATATTATATAATACTAACGCGTGGGTGTATGTATCAGATGCATTCATACCACGGAAGACAACATGTTGAGATTTGCTGGTCCCCGATGACGTCAGCGCTCAACATCGGGACACGGGGATTCCCCGTCGAGAAACCCTGTTCTATTTATAGCTCATGACGTCAGTTGAGGAGTTGAACAGTACATGGTAATACTGCCTAGGCCCTACTATAAATCTAACTCCCAATGCATTCATGTATTTTTTTTCGTGGCTACCATCGTGTATTCAGCCTTTGATAAGGCATTTGACCGCGTATTTGAGTGCACCTTGTGACGTCACTTCCGTGACTCTTGACCCCTTTGAGTGGAAGGACCGCTGACCGCGTATTGACCCCTTTGAAAGGAAGGATCGCTGACCGCGTATTGAGTGTTGAAGGGGATTTGGCCTTTTGTTGAGTGCACTTTGGTCGGTCGCAACGCATGATGGTATAGAGTGCACTCAATACGAGGTCAAATCCACTTTCTTTACTACTAAGGACCCTCCCAACTGCATTTTCATACTTCTGCATAACTTACTTTTTGTCACGCCATGACTTTTGCTTTCTAAACTTATTTTCACACCTATCTGCGATAGAGTATACACGCCATGACATTCTTCGGCAATGGTTGAACGTTTGTTGTTGTTTTTTTTTTCTTGTTCTATTTCATATTGAGTCATATCACTGTGTTTTGGGTTTTCATTTCATTTGACTTTGTATTCGGTTTTAATTTCATTTCACTCTGTTTTAAGGTTTTATTACATTTCATTTCGTTTTAATTTATTTTGTTTTAATTGTGTTCATCTCGTTTAAACAACCCGTTAATTAAACAAAAATGTCTAGTAGCTCTAGTCCACCAAACATACCCCTCTTGCACACCAAATTCACCTGTCCTACATACTGAAAAGTTGAACGTTATTTCAAAATAACAGGCCATGGGTCTAGCGGGCCGGGAGAACTCGCACTGGCACCCGGCTACAATTTTCAGAAATTGTTTTGACAGATGAATTCTGTACAGGGTATACGGCTTTACAACACACATTTAAACCGCAATGTACAGCAAATCGCGTGAGAATAATGCATGGCATTCCCTGCAACAGTATCACGGTACAACAAACAAAAACAGAGACGTTTTGAGGATTAACTCTTCTGCATTTAGTACGGTTAAGATTTTTAGATCCCGTTCGATTTTCGTGCCGAAATTGATATCCTAGGCTCATTTGTTCGCTATGGCCTGTAAAATGCAAACATTTTTCTATGTCCCATTTGGGAAACGTAAAAGTGACGTCATCTACACGAAAATGAAGATTTTTACCCTACCAGGCCATCCAGGCCACCCCCCCCACTCCAATCTTTTTTCTCAATCTCCAGAACGACAAGACAATGAAAGCTGACCATCCGCGACTTTTGGTTGATTATACTGGAGTAATTTTGAGCGTATTTGCATAACCTCCCGATTAGAGGATCATGGATGAATTCAAAATGGCGGCAATGTGGGCTACCAAGAAAGTGATGTTATCGTCATTTTTCTTCAAAATTCTTGCTTTTCTTCGAGGAATATTGGACACATTCTATTAATAATTTATATAAATATTAATATATAATACTAATATAATTTTAATTTTGACTAATTTATCATGCAGCTTTTTCAAAAAAAGACACAAATAAAAAAATCAGACCAAAAAATACCTGTTTTGAAGATGACGTCACTGTGATGTCAGCAAAGCGGCGATCTTGGATTTGTTTTTACATTTTCTGGTAGAGGGTATTTTGCTCCCTATATTAATGGGGTAAGAAAATATTTAGGCCGGGGCGGGGGGGGGGGGGGGGGGGGGATTTCTCCCAGGCCTGGACAGGTCCCAAAAATCCCAGGTCAGATACGGTTAATGTTCGAAAATATTTTTTGTTTTTCGAAGGAAGTTGGTCAATTTCAGGAGGTTGATAAATACAAAAATACCGATGAAATATATTGTAAACATTTCGTGGAATTTTTCGCGTTGACTTGTTCAGCTCCTACAATTATTTAGATCTTCATTAGTGGCAAAATATCTGTTAACACGTTCAAAGTAATTGGCTGAACTGAGAAGCTCATGGCGAGCATGGATGTAGACGATAGACAATGAGCAATAATGAACATATATAGAGCAGAGAAAATGATTTTAATTTTAAAACGTAGAAGTCAAAACACAATGGCATGCGTACCAATCCAGAGATGGTGGATGGTGGACGAAAACTAGAGAATATGCTAACGCACTATTTTGCGGGAAATGAAATATGATGGAACTTGTGAAATAATCCCCTCCTAGTCAAAGGACGAATATTTCAGGTCGGCGTATCATTTCGTATACTTCATTTATCTGGTACATACCGAGCAATTGAGAAAAGTCAAAAAGCATTTTCAAGAATCTGCGTCATCCAGGTCCGTCATTCCCTCAAAAGAGGATTTATTTAACCTTACCAGGCCTGCCCTACCCCCTCCGTAACTTTATATATATCAGTGAAATTATGAGCACGTATACATGATAAGATCCTCAATAATCTGAACAAATCATAGACGTACCGACATGACAGAACCGAATCTCCAGAGTAATGCAGAGAGTGACCAAACCTGTCGAATCATAATCTCCCTCACGCTATGTAAGACGCTATTTAATCATACGAGGCCTGGGGCGAGCAAGAGACACTAATTTATACACTATTTCTAAAACCATAAATAACTAAAACTCTCACTCCTCGACTGTATAGACTATTATACTAGTATATGGGTCATTTTGGGCCTATTTGCATACCCCTCTGAACGGTACACCAACAAACTGCCCAGTCCAGATATGTAAAACATGCATGGTTTATGCAGATCAAATCAAATATAGGTGCACAGAATCTGACATTGAACCTTTTCCTGACACTATTAAACACAAATTGAAGTCGACATTAAAATTACTGATTTGTAACCCATTACTGACACAAACTGACCTGAATATCGTCCTCTTGGTCACGGTTGTACGACATGTAGGTTCAATCCGACAGCTTGTTTAGGGGATTAACGGTCAATAGAACATTTGAATAAAGCTTTGAGAAGGATCTTCCGTCACGCTCGGAACAACATATACCAGGGATGTTGGTGTAAAGCATATGACCTCACGGTCTGTTGCATATAAATGGATCGGACATGTAACTGTAATAGCTGTAACATGTCATACATCGCTGTCTGACAGTATCGGTAATTTTGAAAATCTCTGTCCGATCTTAATTTAAACAGTTCATAGAATAGGCGAGCGGTGACTTTATCGAGGAATATTGACAATTTATTTAACGGTGTGAATGAATGAGATTCGAAAACTAGGGTGTCAGATTGATCAAAGGAGAATAACTTCGTATGTTATCGTCCTTACTTAAATGTATTACTATTAATCAACGTAACTTTCAGTTACTAAATTTAAGTCCCCAAAGACCGTTTCAAATTTACGAAAATGTGCCAGGAGTGGGAGTTAGAGATGCTGCTATGAGCATAACTTTTCACATTGGTTACCCACCATTACTTTATTGGATTAATTCTGTCGTACATAGGTATAAATTCTGAAACAGTCTAACCATAGGGAAGTGAAATAGTCATTGAACATCGACGATAACATTCGTAAATTGAACGTGGATGTGGACTTGAATGTGTCCTTGTTTGAAATGTGTTTGATACCATCTGACATTCGGCTGCTGATCAAGCCCTCGCACTTCTTTCGTTTGGTGAATTCACAAATAGAAATTTCCATATTAGAAATCTACGGTTTTAAGTTGGATTATTCAACGTATAACTGTCAATTACGAATGTGATTAAGGCACCATTTCAAAATCACAAAGAAATCCGTCAAAGGTGGGGATAAGGATGCTGCTATGAACATATCTTTTTACATTTGATGATCGAACCATACTTTATGAGATAACTTTTTAGTCGGGATATTTTGATGCACGTATGTCATTAATGGATATGTCGTGAACCTGTGGCATGAGTGGCGTTTCCAAAAATACTAATACAGCCCAGTTGTTAAAGAAACTTAGTACGCCGGTTTACTGCTCCAGCTCTCGTCCATAAACGGATTTCCGCGTCACTAATCGAATTACTATTTGTCTGGCAGTAAGAACCAATTCCAAATGTATATGAAATAAAAATAATAAAAACACATCATGGTTTCATACAAGAAATAAGCGCTCAACAGTTTTCAATAAGGTCAGCAAGACATGATGAGGTTTTGTACATCAAATCCTAATCACTGACTATTACTTTTTATCCAAATGCCAGTCCACCTTGAAACTGCCATCACATTATTCGCTTCTTCTAGAAAATTACTTCTCATTCGTACTACAAGCAAATGGGCGTTGAGCTGACCAGGAAGGTAAACCTCTCAACAAAAGTGTCCCTGAGATATAGCATATATGACTTTTTGTATTATTTTGTTAGCAGACATCGTGTTATCGGTAGAGATCAAACATTTCGATAGACCCGCTAATTTAACCTTACCCTAACCGTCGAAATACCATTGCTGGTACATGAGTGTAACGTTAATCGTGTGTGGTTCCCCCTTAATGCTTTCAGCTGATGTTCTGGACACGGGATTACCGTAGATAAGGAAAGTAACTTGTGTTTACGTGAGTAAAATGAGGTGCGGCTTAGGCCTACTTACCTAGGTAAATTTTTCTAGAACATACTATGATGATCCAAGAGACAGGCAATGCCTTGAAATCCCGGTGACTATGGTAAGCCAGCTTGCATTACTCGCTGATGATTCCTTAGATTCTCTCTCTGGCGCCTGCTGATAAAGTACACTCGACCTGATGTCCGGTTACTGGCAGCTCGAGGTAGCTCCAAAAGACACATGTAAAACCGCCTGACTGGCCCGCCAAGGTCTATACCAAATCTGGGTCAGACCATTTGGACTTTGTCTCGCCCCAGGAACGTTTGAGCGACCGATGGAGGCTGATTTGTCCGGCCTCCATTACGAGACGTGCTTTTCTTGACGACATGATAGTGTTTGGACGTATCTTCGAGGAGATGATCCAACGACTCCGGAAATTGCAAAAACATGTACTTAAATTGAAGCCAACGAAATGTGTCATCGGGAAACGGCAAGTCATCTACCTGGGTCATGTGGTGACACAAGATGGGATTGGTACCGATCCTGCGAAAATTCGGGCCGTACGAGACTGACCAACGCCTGTCATCTCATTCATGATTCATCTCATGTGTACATGTTTTTATCTGCATGCCACAGTACCATATGCTATAGTTTCTCATTTTTATCTTTCTGTCTTAAATACTAATTCTAGCCGTTTTATGTTTATTTCAATTTTACTACGTTTGCGCTTCATGTACATATTGTTTTTGTTATCGGGAGCCCAACTAGTATAGGTGTTCGCCACCTGTTTGGGCTACCCTTGCATGTAATGTAGTCATCATGCTAAAGTACAATAAATAAATAAATAAATAAATAAATTGTCTCACATACGGAAGTCAGAAGTTTTCTTGGCCTCTGCGGACTATCGACGTTTTACACGATACTTTGCCACTATAGCGGCTCCTCTACACCGGCTGACAGAAGAACATGGTATTTCTGTGGGATGATACAGCTCAGGAAGAATTCGACTACCTGAGACAGAAGCTGAAGACCGTAACTATGTTGATGATGCCGGATTTCTAGCAGCCCTTCATGCTGGACACAGACGCCAGCAATTTCGGCATTAGAACCGTGTTGTCCCGGGAGATCAACAGAGAAGAAAAGGTCGGGGCCTTTGCCAGCAGGGTGTTGCCCAAAACCGAAGGTGCCTACTGTGTGTGTAGACGAGAACTTCTGGCCGTTGTGTATTTTGTAAAGTACTTCCGGTATTATCTATTCGGTCAAAAATTTATGTTGCGCACTGGCCATGGGTCCTTAAGGTTGTTAATGGGAGGTCAGGAGCTGGAGGAACAGTTGGCCCGCTGGATACAGGCCCTCGGAGTTTACGGTTTTGCTATTCAGCCTCGACCAGGGTGGAAGCATGGAAATGCTGACGCCATGAGTCGAATCCCATGTAAAGAGTGTGGGCGAACAGGTTCTGAAGTTCAAGAAGCTGTCCGTGTTACTGAAAAACACCGGCGACTGCAGATTTCAGCCAAGTCCAAGCCGATGACCGGGACTTGCACCCGGGGTCACCTTGGGGTAACAAAATCCTTGGCAAAAGTGGTGCAGGCTTACATATGGCCTGGACTACAGAGGAATGTTCGGTAGTGGTGCCGAAGCTGTGATGTGTGTAACCACAGGAAGTAAACGAGACGAAACCCCAGAGGGCTGCATCGCGCACAGATGACCGGAAGTCCGGGAGGAACGATGTTGATATTCTCGGACCATTGGCGAAGACCTGTTGAGGAAACAAATAGGTAGTCGTGATTAGAGATTTTTCACCCGCTGGGTTGAGGCCGCAGCCTGGCCTCACCGAACCAAGAAGTCCCGACGGTTGCCCAAGCCGCCGTAGATAACGTTGTGACCAGATTTGGCGTACCGATGGCCATACATTCCGACCACGGACGTCAATTCGAAAGTCGTGTATTCAAAGGGATGTGCCACAGACTGGGAATGAGAAAGACGAGAACAACACCCTATGTGTGGGGATTACAGTACCTACACTCTTGATAAAAACGATATAAATACAAAGCAAAGCTACTTTCTCTTGGTACAGTATGTCACGTCAAATTTATGATAACAGAAAAACTGTTTATGATAACAGATAACAAAAAAATCATATACAAATTAAGTAAGGTCAATACAACAAATAAATGCGAAATATAGTCTTAATGTTCAATGCTATACCGGTGTATACTTCACAGTCCGTGTTGACGTGCACAAATCTCTTCACAGTCCGTACCGACGTGCACAAATCACTTTTCTGTATTTTGGTAGTCCAACACTGCTCGGTTGTTTAGAGTCTCAGTAAATGTCCAATTTCCGACAGATCAATCACGTAGATTACACAGCAGCCAAAAGTCAATTCACAGGAGTATACAATCCAGCAGTCCGCAGCAAAAGTAACACAGTATAACGCATCCACATAAAGCCAGTTTAAATTCCCTCCCGAATAACTGAGTGCTACGCTATTTATACTTTATCCGGCATTCCAGTACATTCTACCAAATCAAGAAGCCTCTCGAATACGCATTACATCATCATCTGGCCTAGATACAATTTATAATAATCTTCTAGAATGATCGAAGTGATTAACCCACGTAAACAAGCTTGCGTCATATATTCTAGAAGCATCCTGTCTAATAATAGACTACAATACCATGACACTCCCCCTCTTAAAAACAGAAAGTTTCAAACTTGGAACTTTCTTGACAATTAAAAACATTATTGCAACAGCAAAAATTTTGACAAGCATATGTACATTATATGCGAGACAAACAATCAGCAATCAAATTGTCCTTGCCCTAAATATCTCTGATTTCAATATTGTATTCTTGTAACACCAAACTCCATCTCAACAATCTTTGATTTTTGTTTTTCATCTTACTTATGAAAACAAGTGGATTATGATCACTGAATACAGTAATTGGCAACGATGAAGAAGTAACATAAACATCAAAATGTTGTAAAGCCAATATCATTGCCAAACTTTCTTTCTCAATTGTAGAATAATTTCTCTGATGTTTGTCAAATTTTTGTGAAAAATAACATATTGGGTGATCTACACCATCTATACCTTCTTGTAACAAAACGGCACCAGCAGCAACATCACTAGCATCTACAGCCAGTTTAAAAGGTGAATCAAAATCTGGTGCAGAAAGAACTGGCGCGCTCTTGAGAATGGCTTTCAGGTTTTCAAAAGCTGATTCTCATTCATCGGTCCAAACAATCCAAACAAAAGTTACCCTCTTTCTTAAGAGTTGAGTTAAAGGCTCAGTAATATCTGAAAAATTTGGGGAACAAAATTCTGTAGTAACCAGCCATACCCAAGAAACGCATCAGTTGTCTCTTACATGTTGGTCTTGGAAATAGCGAGATAGCACTAACCTTAGCATCTACAGGTTTTTTTCCAAGGTTGACTGTCAGCTTGGCGTCACTTAGTCGATTGAACAGTGCACGGATTCTCTGTAGATGATCTTCGCATGTATCGCTGTAGACAATGACGTCATCAATGTAAGTCTCACATCCTTCCAAACCAGAAGTAACACGGTTGATGAGACGCTGGAACGTGGCCGGAGAATTGTTCATTCCAAATGGCATGACTTTGTACTGAAACAGACCCTCCGAAGTGACGAATGCTGATATCTCCTTCGCACGATCTGTCAGTGAACTTGCCAAAATCCTTTCAGTAGATCAAACTTTGATACAAACTTGGCACTTCCCACTTTATCAATGCAATCGTCAATGCGTGGAATAGGGAATGTGTCTGTTTTGGTCAATGTGTTCACCTTTCTGTAGTCAGTACACATCCTGTAACTGCCATCTGGCTTTGGAACGAGGATACAAGGTGAACTCCAGTTACTATTACTTGGTTCAATGAAGTCAGTGTCCAATAAATACTGAATCTCTTTTTTCAGGTAGTTTTGTTTAATGGAATTCAAACAATATGGGTGCTGCTTCACTGTATTAGAATCTTCGACATTGACGTCATGTGAAATTTTATCAGTCCAAGTAGGAATGTCGGGAGCCAAATGTTCATATTAACTGAGCAGAGTTCGAAGTTCTTCCTGGGCACTTCACAAGTTTCATTATTATCAGGGTCAGAACTAATTACACTTACAGGGTGTACAGTACTGTTAGTGCTATCTCTGTCTATGTATAACTTTAACATATTTACATCACATAACTGTTTGTGTTTACGCCTGTCAGGAGTCTGAATTACATAATTAAGTTCACTTAACTTCTTTTCAATGACATAAGGATCATAATATCTAGCCTTAAGTGGATTACCAGAAATAGGCAGAAAAGCCAGTACCTTCCCACCAGGTTTGAAACTTCGTTTAAGGGCACGTTTATCATAGGTTATTTTCATACATTTTTGTGCTGACTTTAAATTTGACATGGCCAAATCAAGTGCTTTAGTCAACCTGGTGCGAAAGTCCGACACATATTGTAAGAGACTACATGAGTCAAGTTAACTGTCTAGGAACTTTTTCTTCAGCAGTTTAAGTGGTCCTCTAACTGTGTGACGAAAGACTAATTCAAATGGACTGAAGCCTAAAGACTCTTGAACAGACTCTCTAACCGCAAACAACAACAAATGTATGCCTTCATCCCAGTCTTTCTCAATGTCAAAACAATAAGTCCTAATCATGTTCTTTAATGTCTGGTGAAATCTTTCTAATGCGCCTTGGCTTTCTGGGTGGTATGCAGATGATTTGTACTGCTTTATTCCCAGTTCACGCATGACTTGTTGAAAGATTCCTGACATGAAATTAGATCCCTGATCAGACTGAACAGACTGGGGTAGGCCGACAAGTGTGAAAAACTTAACCAAGGCCTTACAGACTAGTCGTTTGTGTTAAATACCGTCATTTTCATCTGACAACGATACAGCTCACCAATCCCCAGTGTACGAGTTGTCATAGCGAAACGGCTCACCAATTACCAATATACGACTTGTCAGAGCATTTCCATCACAGCTCTCTATATTTGTATCTAATATCGCTTATGCCGGTGCTAGGGGCCGTGTGATCATGTCATCCAAGTTGCCACATGAACAGGTACAATAATAGCGTACCTGAGCTACAACACATATCACGAATCGCTAGATTCTTGGTATGTGCTTTAGAATAGGTTAACCAGAATACAAGCGTCTAGTCCGTCATTCATAATTCAACCGTCGTCCATTAGAAAATATCCGCGTCCATAATCCAAAGACCTATTCCATATAACAGTATTAGCACCAAATTCAAAAAGACAATCATAGTATACATAAACATAGGCTTGTTTCCTGCAAGAGAGAAGCGGTCAACAGTTTTCAATGATGCCGGCAAGACATCATGATGTTCCAAAAATATCAAATCCGTATCGCTGATCAGTATTCTTAATCCATAATATTCGTTGTAAAGTCGTCATCTAAAGAATGATGTATCTCAGTCACGCTTTGATTGTGACTGTTCATAGGAGTACCATGAGGATCTTGAAGTACATGGGTTCATACGGCCCCTAGCCCCGGGTTAAGCGGAATTAGACACAAGTTACGAAACGTAGCGCCATAGATCTTGCACGCTACGTTCGTATTTTGCTATCAGCATGCGATATGTATCGCCAAATTTGAGAAACTTTGAGTGGAGGCGCTTGGTGGAATAGCCCTGTTTTATAAGTTTCTGCAACAATGTTTTGTGACGTTGATTAAAATCATCACATTTAACACAGGATCTAGCAAATGCTACTAAGGGAGATATGTATACGCCATATGCAGGTCCCACTGGAATATTACTATCCAGAAAGGGATAGTTTACGATGTCGAAATTGTAATCATCTCTTTTGTCATAAAGTCGACGAGAGAGAATGCCGCTTCATTTTTATAGAGATATAGATCTAAATATGATGTGCCTGTAGGGCTATCTGTAGTTTCCTTCAAATCCAGTGAAGGTGGATATATATCCTTCACTGCGTCATTTATATAGCGATTATCCACAGCGAGAAGATCGTCTATATAGCGTTTGGTGAATGAGAAGGAACGGGCTTTGAATGGATCGGTTTTTTGAAAGCGCCTGCATATAGTCATATTCATAAGAGAACAGATACAGGTCAGCCAACAGGGGTGCACAATTAGTACCCATTGGAATACCTATATGCTGCTGATATATTGTGTTGCTCAATTTCACATAGATATTTTAATGAGAAATTCAAGCAACTCTATAAACAAAGAAACATCCCATGAATGATATCTCTTGTATGTAGTAGAGCTAAAGAATGCTTTATGGCTTCCGACATTAATATATCTACGATCAGTTTTCTTGAACACAGATACTATTAATGAACTTAGACGGTCAATAAGGTCCTGATGAGGGATTGTAGTATAGAGAGTCGAGAAATCCCATGTGGATACATGTCTGTACGGTATGTGACCTTTAGCATCAAGTTCCTCCGTAAGACATTTTGAGTTTTTCAATATCCACATACATTCAACGCCAGAGTTCTTAGAAATAGTGGCGCAATACCTTTCCCAAAATGCTTTTACCTCCTGAAGGGCCCTCGTCAATAGGGTTGAAAGAAGCTTGGTGGTGCAGCTTCTCGAACCAGCTATGAATCTAGCTTTGTATGGTGATTTATGCATTTTGGGAGTCCAGTATATTTTTGGTATGTCGTTATGATTGGTTGGAAGACAAATACCTCTTTCCCTGAGAAACTTTTTGTGATTGTTAAATAAATCTTCCAGAGTAAATGCAGTTTGGGAGTAAGTAGACGTATTTGATGAAGATATGTCTACACTCAATTCTTTAACCAGCACCTGGTAATAGTAATATTTACATATGAATATTATATTATTCGGAGCTTTGTCTGCTGGGACTATGACGAATTTACTCTGGAGATTTGCTAGAACTTCTTGCGAATTGAGGTTTCTCAGTACTTGTTTTGCTTGGGGAAGAGTACTTCTGTCAATATGGCGGATTGTTTCAACGACCTTGCTCTTGGTGAGGTCCAGCCAATCAGCGAGTACTGTAGGTTCAACTTTTTCTCGCTTAGACCAATCAATAACGTACTGTTCTAATGCAGACAGGACTATCTTCTGGTCGGCCTTCAGATTTATTCTGCTTGGCTCTCTATATTTAGGTCCTTTCATCAGGAGTAATTTGAGATCCTTATCACTCACCACATCAAGGTCACCAGTCACAATATGTTTGCATGGTGTATAGATAAAGTTCGACAATTGACAATCACAACTATAGCCTCCTGACGTGTATAAGTTCCAGTCAAACTCCTTGACAGCATTGGAGTAATTGAATATTAGTAGCTGAGTTTCAAGAAAAGCCTATCTTGAGATGTTTCGATTATGTTCACTGGACGATACAACCGAAAATACGCTATATCTTGACATACTTTACTTATTTTTGATGGTATTATATTTCCTGAAGACGCAAATTGTTGTATATCTCTGGCTATTTGATATAAAGCTCTCAGAGGTAACGCATACAGAACTGTACGTAAGCTATGTATACTATTGGGTGTGTTAGTTAAACCCACTAAGTAATTTAAAGTGATATGATCGTGAATCATCGAACTATTAAACTTTCGCCAGCCATGGCTGCGTTGTCTCCGTTGATGGGGTTTAAATAGTTGGGTAATGTTGGATATATTTGAACGGCGGTTTGTAGCATTGCCGAACCCACTGACATTATCATTTAAACCAAACGGAAACACTGACCCAAATTCTAGCATCCAGAATAATTCCCGCTCTCGGATTTTTCTCTCAAATCCAAAGGGGGAATCCTTAGTAGATGGATAGACGACGTCTATGATCTGAATACTAAGTTATCCCAGCCATGGTCGGGTCCAGAAAAATGTCTACCTATAAGCAATTGCTTTTCCTAACGGATTTTCTGTGACCGTTCACCCTAAGATGGAGTCTTTGGGTGGTCTTGCCAACATACTGTTGACCACACTTCTTACAGGAAACTAAATAAATACAGTTTGTAGTAGAACAACTAAGATCAACATACGAGTTGATAGAATATGAGTTATCAGTTAACGCGGAACTAAATGAAGCTGACGTATTAAAGAGTGGACACGTGAGACATCCACGATGTCCACACTTAGAAATTTTGAAATTATTACATGTAGAATTCGGTGCTAAACAATCATCAAGCGCAATATTACAAGGTCTGATGTCGTGGCCTTGCTTTGCTGTCAGAAATATATCTGTCATTTGGATTGAAAAAGGTCTTAGTGCATTTCGAACTATTAGCTGATCAGCTGATCAGCTGGCAGCTATAATGTAAACAAAGCTCGCGGGCAGGCCCCCAATTTCTGTCAGGTCAATTTTACGATAACACAAAAACGTAACATAAACGGTTTTTGAAGTGAAGGATTAACAATCAAATATTTATTTACAATACTAAAATCATATACAAATTAAGTATGGTCAATACAACAAATAAATGCGAAATATAGTCTTACTGTTCAATGCTATACCGGTGTATATATCACAGTCCGTGTTGACGTGCACAAATCTCTTCACAGTCCGTGCCGACGTGCACAAACCACTTGTCTGTATTTTGGTAGTCCAACACTGCTCGGTTGTTTAGAGTCTCAGTAAATGTCCAATTTCTCACAGTTCAATCACGTAGATTACACAGCAGCCAAAAGTCAATTCACAGGAGTATACAATCCAGCAGTCCGCAGCAAAGGAAACACAGTATAACGCACCCACATAAAGCCAGTTTGAATTCCCTCCCGAATGACTGAGTGCTACGCTATTTATACTTTATGCGGCATTCGAGTACATTCTACCAAATCAAGAAGCCTGGCGTTGAATGCATGTGGATATTGAAAAACTCAAAATGTCTTACAGAAGAACTTGATGCTAAAGCTCACATACCGTATAGACATGTATCCACATGGGATTTCTCGACTCTCTATACCACAATCCCTCATCAGGACCTCATTGACCGTCTAAGTTCATTAATAGTATCTGTGTCCAAGAAAACTGATCGTAGATATATTAATGTCGGAAGCCATAAAGCATTCTTTAGCTCTACTACATACAAGAGATATCATTCATGGGATGTTTCTTTGTTCATAGAGTTGCTTGAATTTCTCATTAAAAATATCTATGTGAAATTTGGCAACACAATATATCAGCAGCATATAGGTATTCCAATGGGTACTAATTGTGCACCCCTGTTGGCTGACCTGTATCTGTTCTCTTATTAATATGACTATATGCAGGCGCTTTCAAAAACCGATCCATTCAAAGCCCGTTCCTTCTCATTCACCAAACGCTATATAGACGATCTTCTCGCTGTGGATAATCGCTATATAAATGACGCAGTGAAGGATATATATCCACCTTCACTGGATTTGAAGGAAACTACAGATAATCCTACAGGCACATCGTATTTAGACCTATATCTCTATAAAAATGAAGCGGGCCTTCTCTCTCGTCGACTGTATGACAAAAGAGATGATTACAATTTCGACATCGTAAATTATCCCTTTCTGGACAGTAATATTCCAGTGGGACCTGCATATGGCGTATACATATCACGCCTATTAGCATTTGCTAGATCCTGTGTTAAATGTGACGATTTTAATCAACGTCACAAAACATTGTTGCAGAAATAAAACAGGGCTACACTACCAAGCGCCTCCACTCAAAGTTTCTCAAATTTGACGATACATATCGCATGCTGATAGCAAAATACGAACGTAGCGTGCAAGATCTATGGCGTTACGTTTCGTAACTTGTGTCTAATTCCGCTTAACCCGGGGCTAGGGGCCGTGTGAACCCATGTACTTCAAGATTCTCATGGCACTCAAATGAACAGTCACAATCAAAGCGTGACTGAGATACATCACTCTTTAGATGACGACTTTACAACAAATATTATGGATTGAGAATACTGATCAGCGATACGGATTTGATATTTTTGGAACATCATGATGTCTTGCCGGCATCATTGAAAAATGTTGACCGCTTCTCTCTTGCAGGAAACAAGCCTATGTTTATGTATACTATGATTGTCTTTTTGAATTTGGTGCTAATACTGTTATATGGAATATGGAATAGGTCTTTGGATTATGGAAGCGGATATTCTCTAATGGACGGCGGCTGAATTATGAATGACGGACCAGACGCTTGTAATCTCGAATATGCATTACATGTACATCTGGCCTAGATATAATTTATAATAATCTTCTAGAAAGATCGAAGTGATTAACCCACGTAAACAAGCTTGCGTCATATATTCTAGAAGCATCCTGTCTAATAATAGACTACAATACCATGACAAGTAAGAAAGCTTTTGTGGATGCTTCCGCCTCGTAGGCCTATGGCTGCTTCTCAATATGGATGCTTCTGACTTGCTTAACATGGATACTCCCGTCTTCTTTGTAGGTATGCTTTCTGCAGTGTACACCTACCCTGCATTTGATTTCACATTTTTGCCAGTACTGACCTACAGTTTCTGATATATGTATTTCTCCAGTTACCATGAAACAGAAAACTAATGATCATAAGTGTGGGATCACTGCAAATAAATTATAACACATAAGAATAAAATGAAGAGAGGGCAAAAAGAAGATTTTGCACAGGACAAAGGTTCATTGTTCCTTGTAATTGAGCAGTGTTACATAGGTCATAAAGGACGGAGTTTTCCACCCTGGGAATCACCAAATTTTCCACCCTGAGAAGCACTAAGCTATTCACCCTACGATTCCTGAGAAGCACTCAGCAAACTGTTATCATCATCGTCATGGAGAGCATTCTCTTGTTTCAGGCATTTTAGGTTAAGAATCATGGGACCAGCAGATTGAGAACCCTAGAAAGCACCGAGCTGACTGTTATTGTCATCATCGTCTAGAGCAGCCTCTTTTCCAGGGATTCTGGGCTTCATCTTGAGTCCAGTAGACTGGAGCTGGACTCTCATGTCTTTGATTTCCTTGCGCAAATATTAAGTGTTTTTCTCCAACCCTATAATTCAATGTCGATGTCATTTTAGACATCATACAAGATTACTACAATATACAATTGAAGCGATATACAAGCAACAGGCATGACACCAACGCATAGCAAATTTCTTTTAGATTATGCCACTATGGTAGTATGATACAAAGGTACATATGGATAGAAAGGCCAGTTATATGAACGCCCGAACAAACGGCTTTCAAACGACATCTGGTATCTTCGTTCCTGCAGGCAGGTCTGGCTATGAAGCAGTTGAAAAAGGTGATCACAAGACCACAGCTCCAAGAATGCCATAATAAAAACATCTGCATCTATCTGGATAGAATTGAGTACCTCTACAAGCATGATGATGAAGCAAGAAATGCTAACCCCTTAGCCATGATAAGAAAACTATATATATATGAGCATGATGAACATGGACAAATACCACCACTATATACCATCTACCACTGGTATACCATCTAATTATACCATGCTTCGTGTCAATGCGATAAACGATACCTTGAAACGATATTTGACATTACGCATGCAAGGATGGAAGATGCCAGAATTTAACTGAATGAAAATGAAAAGTGATTTTGTGATATCTGAAGAGTAGTATGGAAATGCTGTTGACATGTTAGCAAAATAGTATGCTTGCTGATCATGTTGCTTACACTCACTGCGTGGAAATAGGCTATCAGAAGTGTCTCATCTTACCCAACATTGATGTGGAATGTACTTCATTCATAATAAAACCAAACAGGAAATACCTGTATTTATTCAACTTACCAGATCAATGAAGCATTTGATGGCAACTGGAAGGGTTCAATGTCACTTGAAGAATTCCAAGTGAAAGTGTGAAAATCGCGGATGGCAGCCATCTTCGATGAAAATCAATACCACTCGCTGTCTCGCTGATGTAAAGCGACTTGTCAAGTTAGAAGTTCACCGGTTGAAATGTTCTCAAGCTATCGGATATGAATAATCAATATTATTACTTAGAAAATTCTGTGAATATCCCATTATAGCTCTGCGAATATTCCGGCATATATTTATGCTGACATTTGATCACTTGGTGACATAAAAAAATTCCAATTGCATTGATCAATTCTCTGAATATCAGATTTAGTCTTCAACTCCAATATCGTTGTAGTACTCCTGTATTTTCCTAGCTTTATCAAAATCTTTCTTTATGACTCATTTGATATTGCTTCTAATCTCGGGCTGTATGGACTTCTCGTCTTCGTCGTGTCTCGTCTTACACGACCTGGCCCTTCCAAGCGTTGGTAACTGTCAATGGATGCGGACAGCCTGGGAACGACAGTACTCTAACAGTACAAAGGCTTCTACGGCACCGTTCCGTCTCTCTGTAACACCACAGGACTAATCAACTGCACGGCTAACCACAGCAGCAGACGGCACTCCTCGTAGGGATGGACTCCCAGGCTCCAGCGATCCCGCTCACGGCGAGTCACTCCGCGGCCCGGTTCCAAGGACGAATCATCAAGGCTAGAGTTCACGGCTACACAGTCCATATAGAAACTGGCGACATGGACGTCGTTAACACACGGTGGATGGGTAGGCACCTGGTCTATGACTCCTCTTCTCTCACTACGTATGAACATTCCCAATAGATGGGCACCTGGTCTAGGAACCCTCTTTCACCACTACTGTATGGAACAGTATTAATATATGATTGGCCGTGAAATATAAAACGTATGTACAAGGTTATGGAAGACTGTATGCATATGGGTGTGTGAATGGATAGACTCTAGCCTTAAGCCGGTAGTCACCCAGTATTGTTAATATGTATGAATATCAAACTCTAGCCGTAAGCCGGTAGCTTGGGAGTGTAAGCGTGAATGTATTTCAACCTCTAGCCTAAAGCCGATAGGTTGTGAATATAGGTAATGTATGATGGATAATTGTTTAAGTATCAAGCTCTAGCCTTAAGCCCGTAGCTTGGGAGGGTAAGCGTGAATGTATTTCAACATTCAGCCTTAAGCCGGTAGGTTGTGAATATAAGTAAATGTGTGGTGGATAATTGTTTATGTATGATTTGTGATTGATTTAGTACAACTACAGCCTCTTCACAGGAAAGTATTATCTCCTACCGGCTACAGCTATATCGATACCATAATCTATAGAGCTAAACCTGTACGCCTGTGCAATACAGTCGAAATAAGTTGAGATGAAGTTATAGTATGGCCACGCTGTCAACGCTAAGCGTCTATAGGTTAATTCCCAGAGCTAGACCCGCACGCCTGTGCCATACAGCCGAAACAGGTAGAGATAGGATTAACCGTCAACGCTAAGCGTCTATACTTTAATTCCCAGTGCTAAACCCGCACAACTGTGCAATACGGTCGAGTCAGGTAGAGATAGGATTAAAGTAAACGTAGCCCGGACTTGTCAATGTGTGCTATTAAATTCGGCGGCGGCCCTTTCCCTGTTCGGCGGCGGCATTAGTTCGGCGACCTGGTCGCGGCTCTTCTCTAGATTGGCGGCGGCATCAATTCGGCGGCCTTTTGTATATCTCCTGTCCCCAATATTTTGCCGTCTTCTCACCTTGAGATTTCTGGTAGACTGCCTCGTTTTAGCGGGAACAAATCTTATATAGGCCTACCGCTTTTCTGCGTATAAAGGTAGAAACAGACGTCGAAACAGCAGCCCCCTCTTTTATGTCATTTTACAACAGTCCCCGGTCAGTTTATCTGGACTTCGCTGGGAAAATATGGTTATGGAGGATCATACCACAATTCATAACAGACTTAACTGCTAAATCAGCCTCCAACTCTCTCTAGTAGATTTACACGACGACCTCAAAGTTCAGTGTCATACTTCCGCTTTCCTGGCCGAGGTCATCAACAGCTAAGCAAGCCAGCTTTACCATGGTCCTTTCGCCGTCTCCACGGATCGTTTGAGGTAATTTCACCGGGATTCGATGCAATATCTGTCTCCTGGATCGTCGTAGTACATTCTAGGAAAGTTACAGCGTTGAATTCAATCAGGTAAGTGAACCGCACACGTAAACACAATGTTACTTTCGTTTTCAACTGCAGTCACTTATCACACATCAGCCGTGATTTATTAAAGGGGAACCCAAGGGGTCGCTTGCATTTCTGCACTTTCGTTACACTAGCCTATATGCTCTAGTTTTCTACACCAGTACTTGTGCACGGAAAAAAGAATAATATTCCTATTTCTTTTAGTTAAGTGAAAATAGTATATGGTACAGGTAGGGTGACAATGGTTTTCTCGAATGTTTGATTGGTAACTACAGGTCATGGTGTCCATTCCGTATCAACGAAATTGTGCCAAACAATACCGAAAATATTGTTTTCCTCATGCAACTTTTCCTGTGTGTACAAACAGACTACACATTATAATTTGCATTGATCGTTCAAATTGACTCTGTGCATTTCGGCTGTATGCCCGGCTTTAAAAATCGGAAAAGGGTCAGACAAACACACTCTTTCTAAGAGTTAAGCCCCTTCGTCAGGCAAAACTAGACAGTGAATGTGCACATTTTGTGTATCTATGCCACACGACGATTGCTCTTTGAAATGTACACAGATTGTTGTGTACGAAACGCAGTAGTTTTTAGAGAGTATCATTGTGCCATGAAATTTGGTTCTTTCAATGACCAGGTGCGATTTGGGAAAGGAAGTTTAAGTTAAGGCGAGGATTCGGCCCCAGATACAGTTCCAGTGCCAAATAATCAGCTATAAAATGGGTTGTACGATCCACAGAAAGTACATTTTGCTGAATACTCAGAGTAATTGCTGTTCATTGAGTCTAGTGATTCGCCAATAACAGGGCCGTGAAATAATGTGGTAGTGCAAAACATGTCTTTCTATATATTCCGTAACCGTAACCAGAGCCGACTATTCTTCACAGTAGTACTTATTGGAAAATTGAATATTTTATATAAAGTCATTCTGGTTATGGTCGACCTTTATATGTTTTCCGGTATAAATAGATAGTGTTTAGTAGACTGCATTTTCACACCGAAAATGCGACTTTTAACCCATAGACTATATCGCGGCCCTGTTGTTAACTGGAAAGTACTGAATTAAAACATCAAAATATTCAACCTTAATCCAAAAGAACATTTGCTTAAGGATGTCCGCTGGTGGTTTTTGACTTTGGCAGCCATTTTGCCTGTTTTTCTATTTCTAGGGGTTATCTCCCTTCCCTAGGTTAAGAGATGGGGATTTCCTTTAAAAGCCTTCTAGCCGAGAATTTTGCACACCAACATCCATCCAATTTGCTAAATTTTGATAGACATTGTGATTATCTGCAAACAGTTAGAATATAAGAAAAAGTTAAATACTATTTATATGAATTTTTCATGAATATGCTTCAAAAATAGGGCTATTCCCTATGCTTTCTGGGTTATCAAATTGAGCATGGGTCAGTCCACTTAATGTTGCCTACAGCTAAAAAATGCACACCAACCTATATTCTTTTCTTTGTTTTTCCTCATATTACACAATTATGAATGCAACAACACACATTATTCAAAAAGTTAATTACTTTGATTTACCACCAGCGGACATCCTTAATTAATATTTAATGGCAAACCAGTCATACCTTGCTTGGGCCCAATTCTCGCCTCCCTCTCCTCCTGACTAGGCAGGTGAATGTGCTAAATGTGCAATTAAACACAACATTAAAAGGGTGGTGGAAAACGATGCTGGCGTACTGACAAGTTGTCATATAACGCCACAGACACATATACTGACTGAATATTTCTAAAATGATCACAATAACCAAAAGTGATCCCTACGATGATTTCTATTCCAGCCACGCTTTTGTAGCTGTTCATGTGAACGTCAATATCCAACATCTAATGTTCAATATCCCGATTAAACTTAAACTTAATATTTCAAACACAATACCTTAGCGTATCTTAATATTTGTTAATAATACAAGCATGCGAGTATTACAACTATCGTTATTTCTTGAGGAGGCATCTCCATAAATCTTTTTTCCTTCAATCCAGAATTGAATTCACGATACGATCGTGATTTTTTCGAGAGAATGTCGAGAGAAAGTTTTCCAAATTCTCGATCTATTTCCTCCGTATATCGTTTTCTATTATTATTATTTTTTGTGGACACATTGAGAATCAATGATTTTATGTTGATCCAGAGACATTTTGATGGAGAAAGCTTCGAAAAGATATCGCGAAACCACCGAGGGGCGAATGAATACAATCACATCCTTCAAACGTTAACAGCTTGTGTGAGGGTACTTCTTTTAGTATATGCCCATGTAACAGTGAGCTGTAGCTACCGCTTTAACAATGCGTTGCCATATTCGTCGCGATTTCAAAAGAGCTTTCATTCAATATCACATTTTATTATTCTTAATGAATGTGCTAGGCCGGCGATGATCAGTGTGGTTGAACATCTGACCGCTCAAACGACCCATCTCTGGCCCGAGTCTTGACTATTTTACAACAAACGGAATGTCGCCGGCACTATTTTGTTTTTCACATATGTTCCATCTATAATAACGGGATTCGCGAAAACCGACCAATAATGCGAGAGAAAAGCGAATCAATCGCTTTTTTCTGATAAAATTTTTCGATTCGCTCTCATCTTCGAAATTCTCGTTATCGAGAAATGGAGACAAATCACAATGAAATTTTTGAAGACGCTTCCTAAGGGTGTAGGGTCGTACGCGGAGTATACAGCGTAACTGTAATTGGGGGTTTGACTTATCCTCATAAGGCTTTGATACCCTCATGGTGAAAATGGATTCGTCTGCCACTTCAGCAGCTGGGCACGGCGGAGATAAAGCGAAAATCAGAAGCCATGAGAATTGAGACGTTTTACTAATATACCGGAAAACTCAATGTGGCGAACGTTGTTTTTGCAGAGAGACAGCGATGTCAAACCATTTTGAACAGTTGATGGGGTGTAATTCTCTGGTAAAATAACTGGGCGATATCAAGTGTGCATTGTGCGTCTGTAGATGTCGACATGGAACACACTTGACTCAACTGTCGATGATGTGAAATCCGGGAGTTACCATGCTGGGACTACTGTTCACATTATACTGCTGATCAAGAATCTTCTATTTTTCAAGGGTAATTCCGTTCGTCCGTAGGCTTACGACGTAGTGGTAAGTTACTCAAATGGCAAAGGACTACCGTTAACACATACAGAGAAAGTTTATTGCTCTTTAAGCGAGGTATTTGACACAAAAAGTATCTTAACCATCGTCCGATAGATAAGTGCTAGTAAATATGAATACGGTAGATGAGAGAGGGGGAGCACATTCACGATGAGAATGATTTGTTTAATTTTCTCCAAATTATTTGTGTCAGGAATTGTTATATTTCGCGTTAAATAGTCGAGGTCAGGGAAGAGTATACATACCGTTTGTCCCAGAAAGTGTATATATACATTAAGTGTGAATGATGACACATCTGTACGCCACACGGGTTGGGGTTGGGCTAGCATAAAGATTTAAGGATGTAAAATAGCATGTTATAAAATCAACCGTGTCCATCGGGTCGGTTAAATGTGTGTTGGATGATCCAAAATATTCCACGCTAATAAAAGCATCAAAGGGATAAAGTAGAAAGGGAATATGCACTTTAAAAATGCCCGAAGCGGCATCACACAAGACAGACACAATACTATCATGCATCTGGGGTTTTACTTGAATTATCACTCTCAATCCTACAGTGCAGGAAACCGTGAGACTGACTAACAGTATCGTGAATGGTGCCACAAGCACATGTATTCTTGTTGAGGCGTCAGTCCTGTAACCTTATCCGGTCTATTTGTACCAGAGCTCCATGCCGCACATTTTGCGCGGGTTTCGTATATTTATAGCCGCGGGAGGGATAACCATAGAGTTTATCCATATGGGATAACTACAAACTTTATCATCGATTGTACATAAAACATGTGTTATACTTTCTGCAAGGAAGAGCATACACACTGAGAGGATGGTTGATAAGTTATAAAGCGGGATATAATGAGGTCAGGTTCAGATAGAATAGAGAATTATGATTACTCGTATGTTAGCGAACTTAAAATATCGTGCCACTATATGATCGAATATGTGGGATACAAAATCATGCAGGAGCCAAATGATGAATGATCGAGACAACTCACTGTAAAATGGTATGGGACATATTTCAGGTTTAAATCGCGTTCCTCGAACCCATAGACTATATATATCCTGCCGAAATATCTCACGGCCTTCCTATCCAAAGTGGCCCTAAACTGTCCTGATGATGTTTTATGCCCTCTCGAAAAAGACTCGGATCGCTGTACAAGTGGAATGCCCTTCTTTCCGTTATATCATAGAGCTTACTAGGTATAAGCTAGGATCGCTGTACAAGTGGAATGCCCTTCTTTCCGTTATATCATAGAGCTTACTAGGTATAAGCTAGGATCGCTGTACAAGTGGAATGCCCTTCTTTCCGTTATATCATAGAGCTTACTAGGTATAAGCTAGGATCGCTGTACAAGTGGAATGCCCTTCTTTCCGTTATATCATAGAGCTTACTAGGTATAAGCTAGGATCGCTGTACAAGTGGAATGCCCTTCTTTCCGTTATATCATAGAGCTTACTAGGTATAAGCTAGGATCGCTGTACAAGTGGAATGCCCTTCTTTCCGTTATATCATAGAGCTTACTAGGTATAAGCTAGGATCGCTGTACAAGTGGAATGCCCTTCTTTCCGTTATATCATAGAGCTTACTAGGTATAAGCTAGGATCGCTGTACAAGTGGAATGCCCTTCTTTCCGTTATATCATAGAGCTTACTAGGTATAAGCTCCATGGTTACATGAAATGCTTTTGACTCGTGAATACGAGGTTTCAGTATCCAAACTGGACTAGTGATCGATGCTGAATTACGTCACCGTTTGTGGTAGATTTCTCCCGTGCATGAATGTATCCGAATGGCAGCGGCAACTGTTATTGACCCAGAATTTATGTTTATCGCCATTGACGTCGTAATCATCATTTCTTCCGAACACAACCCTAACTGACCATGTTAAGAAATACATTATGCAATATACAATATGTTTACACGTGATACGGTACAATTATGGCAAACACTATGATTGCGATGGTACTATAGCAACTTAGTACTTATTAGTTAGTATGGACTTAACCAGTGTGGGTTAGTATTAATTCTAAAAAAAGATACTTTGTAGCAGCGACAATGGCTATGGATTTTCCAGATTCAGACCATATGTAACTGGTGATAGATCAAAATCGAAGATGACTGAAAATGACCTATATTTTTTTGATCAGATTACAGTTTTTGCAATATGTTATGAAGGATCATTGCTAGACTTAAAATTTAGGTCTGTTAACTGTTTATTTTGCAGTCAAATGTGTGCGCGGGCGTATACTTATACTTGTAACTCAATGTATTGCGTCTTAACCTGCCGTATCTTTTCACAAGACACTATCGCGGTTATGTATGCCGATTTGGCCGAGTCTCAAAAATCTCTGCCATGCATACTGCATCTTCTTTACACAGTGTGCGGAGATTGCCATACGCCTTTCTCACAGAGCCAAGCCAAGATTTCTTGAAGGGTGGTTCGACTACACCTCAAAAGGGCACATCAGGCGGTTCACTGTATGATAGAAGGTGACAAATACGGGGTTGGCACCAGACTAAAGATTGCATTTGTATGAGAAAAAAATATTTTTTTCAAAACGGGGAATCGCCCGAACCGAGAAAACCCCCATGGCTATACGGGCCTGATTGGGTCCAGTAAATATATATGGAACCTCATAACTACATGTATCCTTTTCTGCTCTTTCGTATTTTGGATCGTGCTTTTGGACACCTAATGACATTCAACATATCGCATTCAACAGTCGGTCGATCTTTGGCGTAAGTTGTACGATAGACTGTCTGGGCATAACAAATCATTGCGAACACCATGGCCTATGTATACACCGGACGTTAGAAGAGATAGAGGGGAGGGGACCTGGTAGTGAGGGTGGGTACAACAATGAGTGTAGACATAAGACTTTTCGACGTTCTGTATACATCGATGAGTCTGTTATGATTTTACGCTTGCAGGCACGGCAGAAGTAATTGGTGATTGGGGGGCCCACTATCACAGCACAAAATAGGCGAGGGTCCAGTGGCCGCCGATGCCCCGGAAGCTCCAGGGGTCTTAGATGGCCGGAGACGCGTTCTTGCGTATTTCCGAGTAATAAAACAAGAAATCTTCACATGTTTAATCTCTGTATATTTTGCCTGTTTTGTTGTTTCTCATTTTTTATACGCCCGCCAAAAGGCGGACGTATTATGTGATGGCGGTTTCCGTCCGTGTGTCCGTCTGCCCGTCTGTCCGTCCGTCGTGTCCGGTCTATATCTGGGACAGTTTTCTATCTACAGTTCTAATTTTTGGTGAGTGGATACCCTATGGGGAGACGATGTGTCGCGTACCAAAATGAAGGTCGAGATCGGAGGTCAAAGGTCACTGGCAAAAAACAGGAAATCACTGAAGTGTTCGTGTCCGGTCTATATCTGTGAATGTTTTCTTTCCACAGTTGCAATTTTTTGTGAGTAGATACGCTAGGTGGAGACGATGTGTCGCGTACCAAAATTGAGGTCTGTAGACACTGTTAATGTCCAAACGCCCGTTAATGTCCAAATTGGACATTATCACGCAGCGAGCGCGTGTTAATGTCCTAAGTTTGGACATTAACCGCCTCTTATTGTCCTAGGGCAAATTTGGACATTAGCGGTCGACCTGCAACTGATTTTTTTTCAATATGTACAAGTTGCGTCTTAATGTCCTAACAGTCCATAGTCCGTAGTTCGTTTTTTTACTAATTCAATATCTTGTGGTCATATCGATTCCTCGCAGTGTAAGATGGATATATGAACATTGGCTGTAGTCTCACAAAGCGATTTCGCCCTGTCTTGGTGTTTTTTAAATGTTTTCTTGTGTTCATTAACAGTCCATACTCCGTAGTCCGTAGTTCGTTTTTTCACTAATTCAATATCTTGTGGTCATATCGATTCTCGTAGGGCTCGGACCACTAAAAAAAAGTCCCTAGCCGTTAACTCGGACCACTAAAAAAAGTCCCTAGCCGTTAACCCGGACCACTAAAAAAGTCCCTAGCCGTTAACCCCTCTAAATAACCTCTGCCATAGAGGACAAGTTTTTGTGCTGATTTTTTTCCCAGCTTCCTTTTGATAATGAGACAAGGGCTTGCATGGCCAACATTAAGCATGACAAGTGCCCTTTTGAGTTGTGACTTTTGTTTTGAATTCACTGCATAATTCATGCCAGTCTGAGGCACTATATGCAGGTGCGTAGACTCTGCTTTTTGCAGGTAAGTTATTCGCCAAGAAGTAGATGGCGATGCAGGACTTGAATGGAACTACAAACTGGCAGGAGATGAAAGTCCAAAAATAATTAATAAATCAGCCAGGTGCAGTTTCATTAACATGGCCGCCAATGTAATTTTAATAGTGGTCCGAGCCCCGTGCATTTCTTGTAGGCGCGCGCTAAATGGTCTCAATGAAATTTTGGAACAGAGGCGGGACTGTTTTAGGACAATAACAGTCGAAGTGATACATATCGACCGCTAATGTCCAAAGTTTGGACGATAACATTCATGCTGGCGTCTTATTGTCCTACGTGGGACATTAACACGCACTCGTTGCGTGTTAATGTCCAATTTGGACATTAACGGGCGTTTGGACATTAACAGTGTCTACAGAGGTCGCAGTCAGAGGTCAAAGGTCACTGTTGCCTAAAATCAGGAAATCATTGATCGTTGACAGTTTTCTATCTACAGTTCTAATTTTTGGTGAGTGGATGCCCTAGGGGGGAACAATATGTTGCATATCAAATGTAGGTCGAAGTCAGAGGTCAAAGGTCAGTGTGACCGAAAAATCAGGAAATCATTAAAAATTTCTAATTTATTGTGAGTGGATTCAATAGGGGGAAATGAAGCGTCGCATACCAAAATATAGGTCAAGGTCGAAGGTTAAAGGTCACTGTGTCCCCAAAATCAGGAAATTATTAAAAATAACATTTCTTTATATCAGTAGATACATTAAGGGGGCACGATGTGTCACAAATCAAAATGTAGGTCAAGGTCAAAGGTCAAGGTCACTGTGACCCCAAAATCGTGAAATTGTTAAAAATCATGATTTTTTGTGTCCATTGAGAGATTACGGGGAGTCGTTTTGTCATGTACCAAATTTTAGATCCAGGTCAATAGTCAAGGTCACTGTGACCCCGGAATCAAGGTCAAAGGTCAGTGTGACCTAAAAATCAGGAAATCATCAAAAAATTACTATTTTTTGTGAGTGGATTCAATAGGGGAAATGAAGTGTCGCATACCAAAAATTAGGTCAAGGTCAAAGGTCAAGGTCACTGACCCTAAAATCGTGAAATTGTTAAAAATCATGATTTTTTGTGTCCATTGAGAAATTACGGGGAGACGGTTTGTCATGTACCAAAATTTAGGTCAAGGTCAATAGTCAAGGTCACTATGACTCCGGAATCAAGAAATCTTTTTTTTGTGTCAGCAGATACATTAGGGGGACATTATGTGTCATGTACCAAAATGTAGGTCAAGGCCGAGCGTCGGGTCACTGTGACCCCCAAAATCATGAAATTCATAAAAATCATGGTTTTTCGGTGTCCACTGATACATTGACAGAAGACGATGTGTCGTGTACCAAAATTTAGGTCAAGGTCAAAGGTCAAGGTCACTGTGACCCCAAAATCAAGAAATCATTAAAAGTCGCATTTTCATATGCCTGTCAAAGACGAGATTGTGTAATGCGATGTTGGGATCTGTCTATTCATCCATTAACATTTGTTGTCCATGCGATATGTCTAGTTTCAAGGTATGGATTGGTACTTTGAGTATACCTTACTCGCATGGCAAAGAGGAGCCATACATTTTGAGATCAATTTGTCAGAGTCCAAGGTCACAGTCTTCCTAAAACTGAATCAGTTTTAGCTGACTATATGTGTTAGGTTGGAATATTCAGAGTTCTCTTCCCCACATGTATAGGGAAGTTATCCTGTGGAGTTGTCTCCCATGTTTGAAACAGCTGCATTTAGTTAAACTGTTTTGAAATTTACTAATTTATGAATTTCATACCTGTTTATTAACTCAAGAACAAAGGTTTACTTCATCACTTTCTTCTTCTTTCATGAAAATTATCTCGACTGAAAGGAATCCATTTGCAGGAAAACTACTATTTTCTTGTGTTTGACTATTGTCGATTTCAGTGTGGGATATGTGAGCTCTCGGCTCTTGCTCCAAGTTCAACTAGTTACCAAGAGTTAAGCTCATTTTAGTTTATCATTCAATATATGTTACATTCTCAGAAGCACAAAATTGTAGACCTTTCTCTGGATTGCTAGCTACCAATTGGAATCAAGGCTATTAAACAACCTTGAAATTTGGACCAATGTAATTCCAGATATACGGGCGTATAGTGAAGCCCCTTGGGCTCTTGCTTTTTTTTTATCTGTTTCTGCCTTTTTCTTGCTAATTTTTTTTTGTCTTTTTTTTTGTTTGCTGAAAATATTGGGGGGGGGCATGGCCAACCGCCACCCCCCCCCCCCCCACCCCCCACCCCCCTTTTGTTCCGCCGTGCCTGGCTTGTATTGTGTGCCATAAATTACCATGGTGATCAATCCTCCTACCTGAGAACCAGAAGCCAGGACTACTTTTTACGATTTTGGATTATCCCTGATTCCATTTCGTCAGTTCCAGTGTTCTGGTCCGGTCAGCTTAGACCTACATATGATCCCAGTGGCTGGAGACTATTGGTTTGCCACTGTTGGTGAGCCAGGTTCCTTAGATATAAGTTCTTTGTCGGTCATCCCAGGCATGAATGAGAAAAAGACAAAACCATGTATATCTTTCATGTTGAAAAATCGAGGCAGGAAGAACATCTTACACGGGTGAGAGGATTCTGCATTGTTTGATGCCATACATACGGGGTAGAAGTTATCACACTTATGCAGGAAGTTGATGATGTGATGTCTAGCACTGTAATATCACTTGTCTTTAATGCACCATGTAAGCGTCCTGTCTCTGTCTTGTGCGCTGTCCTCAGTGTTTTATAGGGTGGATGGAGGGTGTCTGTTTCCATGCTGCTTCAAAGATTTCTTCTTTGAAGTAGCAGGAACACAACTGGGCTGGGTGGTGCTTAGTCTAATATGTCTAACATAGAAAGTCTAAGTCTAATATAGAAAATCTAATATGGCCACCAGGCAGCCATCTTGGATTTCCCCATGAAACCTTGTTACCGCGATTTCTCAGGAACTACTGCATGGATCTTTTTCAAATTTGGTACACAGGTTCCCCTTGGGGTCTAGTTGTGCAAGAAACCTTTTCTGGTCCGATTCGAAAATCCAATATGGTCACCAGGCAGCCATCTTGGATTTCCCCATGAAACCTTGTTATCGCGTTTTCTCAGGAACTACTGCATGGATCTTTCTCAAATCTGGTACACAGGTCCCACATGGGGTCTAGTTGAGCAAGATACCTTTTCTGATCCGATTCGATATCCAACATGGCCACCAGGCAGCCATCTTGGATTTCCCCATGAAACCTTGTTATTGCGATTTCTCAGGAACTACTGCATGGTTGTTGTTGTTCCGGACGTCCCTTCTTTCAGACTAGGAGCACCCTCTTACAGAGGTATTTAGAAGCTTGCAGTAACCCCGCCGCTTACTAGGGTGGTCGAGGCAGGGTCAGTAGCAGTCGAGGTCTCGTGCTGTGCAGGCTGTGCAGGCTGTGCAGTAACTTATTTACAGTGCATTGACACCTCCTGACTGTACATATAGACCCGTCCCTTTTTCTGACCAGGTGTGTGCGATGTACTATTGTGAGTGGGTTTATATAGCGGTCACTGAAAGACACCCAGGTACTTTATTCCCAAGTGCCTCCGCTGGCGAAGGTCTAGCGTAGCAACTAGTTCCACCATCAGTCCATATTACCCTGGACACCGAATCAGTCCAGCACCTTGTGAATAGGCGAGTATATACGTAAGCGGTCACTGGCGAGGCGCGAACCCACGCCAGCTGTAGCACTCCGGGTCAGAGTCAGACACTCTAACCATTCGGCCACGACACGCTCATGGATCTTTATCAAATTTGGTACACAGGTTCCCCTTGTCGCCTTGTTGTGCAAGATACCTTTTCTGGTCCGATTCGAAAATCCAATATGGCCACCAGGCGCCCATCTTGGATTTCCCAATGAAACATTGTTATCGTGATTTCTCAAGAAGTACTGCATGGATCTTCCTCAAATTTGATACACAGATTCCCCTTGTGGCCCGGTTGTGCAAGATACCTTTTTTGGTCCGATTCGAAAATCCAATATGGCTGCCAGGTGGCCATCTTGAATTTCCCCTTGAAACATTGTTATCGTGAATTCTCAGGAAATATTTCATGGATCTTTCTGAAATTTGGTACACATGTCCCACATGGGGCCTAGTTGTGCAAGATACCTTTTTTGGTCCGATTCGAAAAATCCAATTAATACGGTATTCCCGAGTTTTTATGTTGCATCACAAGAGTCGGCGGATCAAACGGTGGGGCATATTCTATATATTGACTATAGAGAATATCCATATCTTCACCTTCCATATCAAGGAGTTCAAATAATTCGGAATTAAAATGTATTTCAAATTTTAAATCAGATTTCTTTAGTCCATGCAGTTGCAAGTGAACTGCCCCACCCTTTCGTCTGCCGGCGGGTCAGCTACATGAAGGGATGTCACTCTTGTGACACAATGTCACAACTCGACAACTGTAGACTACTGCATGTTTCGATCCAAGGGAGATAATCAGGATTCAGACACTTTCAAATTCGAAGTTTCAACATTACTGCGCGGACCGGATCCCTTCAGTATTAAGTATTGTACCATCTTACTATTTTCGAGCATGGTATCTTAAAGAGATATCTCAAACTAGCCCAGTAAGCAGAACAGAATTAGCATTCGTTCCTAAGTATAAAATCTTAAGTATGTTTCATAGCTCATGTCAAAGTGTCAAAGATTCCAGGTGCAAAAAAAAAAATACTACAAAACGAAGACGAAGGATCCTCCGTACATATACATTCACTTTCGGACTAACTTTGCTCATTTCACTTGTACTATAACAACCGACATCAAGTACACTTTCTAGAAATCTTGAAACTCCTGAAACTTATAAAGATTA